>JASANG010000650.1:0-76152 GCA_030248215.1 Enoplolaimus lenunculus
ATGCCCAGCTATCATAAGCTAGTTGTTTAGCATAGGTAATGTTCTATATGTACAGGCATATTCATATTTCTGTCAGAAAGTTGTTAATAAAAACTTACTTGCCAAAACGAAGCCCTATCCAGCCATTCGTTCAAAATAATCTAAAGGAAGTAATATTTAAAATGAAAATGGTCATATAGAAATACGTATATGTATATACGTGCGTATATACTCAAAATTATAATTTTCCAAATAAAATGTAAAAATCAAACAGCACAATTACTTGTGTTAGCTAGTAAACGATTTCGATCAAACTGTAAAAAATCAAACAAAATCCGATGTTACGAGTCCGATTGCAATCAATTTACTTACCATTTCCCTTTCCGCCTCTTTGCGGCGATGACCTTCCAAGCTATACGCAGTTCTCTGGAATCGTGACCGGATGAAGGCGCGAAGGAACAACGTACTGGGACCCGGTTACAGGATGCGTTACTATACTGCGCGCATAGTAAGCTGCAGCAGTGCTCGGCGCAGCACTTTGATTTGACGGCATATTGTCGCTTGTAATACGAGTTGATGGTAGAAAGCTTGACATTATATACGTTCAGTTATAATTTCATCTCATAGTAAGCTGGTAATGACTAACCCCGTGTTAGGCTAGCACAATGAAACATCTGGTCTAAGTGATGATCAATGCCAGTAAACGTGCAGTTAATTAATATATACAGAAGCTCGCAAGTCCGAAACTGCTGTAGTACGCTTTTCCAGCTGGTTAGTAGAAAGGTGTAAAGTCCCGGTTCCGACCGAGTCACATCAATGGCAATCAACAGCAGTTTTTCCGAAGCAAAAATTTGATTACCGAATTGTGATCGAACTACGGGCTTGTTCAAACCAGTCGATTTCAGTTTTTGAAAAGTTTGGTGAAACGCTCATTTATCTTGAATTAAAGCTTTATCACTAGCTTTGTATTAAGGCGTGGCACACAGAATACTGTCTAACAAATTTTTCGATTGTCTGAACGTTTTGCTTAGATTGTCTGAACATTTTGCTTAATATTATAGTATTGTCGATCACAGCAATCTTTCGCAATTGTTGTAATACAAGATACATAAAAGGTGATTTTAGTGGCGTTTCCGTTCCGACTGGTCTTGTTTTACTTGCACATAAGTTTAGCCTTTCACGGAGCTCTAATCAGCCATTACACAGGCGGATAAAGGCTTTGTTGGTGGTAATTTTAGGTTGGTCGAGCTTCTCTCTCTCCCATACCTGTTATTTTAATCTTCTGACTTTTTAAAAGACCATGTCCGTTTCTGGGTACGATTGACCATCTGAGAGTCCTGAGTTTGACTATTCACAGTATGTATTTCGAGTGAAACAGTAGACAATCGAGAGAAAAAAGGGTAAGGGAGAATATTTGTCGGAAGTTCCAGCAATTTTAGTAGTGAAATTTTGCAAATTTTGTCAAAATTTATCTGCTTGGCGCGGTCAGTTTTAAGGTTTGGCGCAATTTAGTGGAAAAATTGCAGTATTTGTAAAAACAGTGTAAAATCAAACGATTTATTAACAACATAATGCAGATATTTGCTAAAATTAGAAATTAAATATTATTCTAACAACCTATTGGACTTCAACTCAGGCTACTTCCATCTTCGGTTCCGGTAAGTTTTGTGGTCCTCCGGCTCCGGCTCAATCCACGGAATATTTCACCTACGGTTGCATCCATAACAAATGCCAAATATTTATCAAAACAACACGGTATGGTCTGCGTTCAAACCGAATAATGCACAGAGTGGCGCAAGCAAAAAGTTCTGAACAAAATGCTGCAAACATTGAGCAAGACGTAGTTTTGAAAAAGTTGCTGGGTTTTTAGCAGGATCCTAAGATATGATGAAAAAATCTCACCACTAATACAGAAACGAGCCAGAAGCCAGACGAACTGTCGACAAAATGAACAGTAGCCTTCCAGTTTTGGGGAGAAAAAGGTTATTTATTCATCTACGCACTGTTTTGAATCCCAATTTTGTAAAAAGTATAGCATCTATCGAGCATGGATCAGCCAGAGATGTATAAACTGGGTTGATTCCTTTACCCGGTCACTTTTCTGCCCGTGGAAATTTTAGTTTTTGCTCGTGAAACACCCGCGCAAATTGCTTTAGCCGCAACGCACCTTTTATCCACACCCTTAAAGAAAAGCCAAGAAAGGTTAAATCGGTAGCTAATAGTTTTATTATGATCCAACTGAACTGCTTTTTCTTGCTTAAATCCGTCAATGATTCCGTTAAGAATTAGGGGTTACTTAGTGAGATCGATGAAGTTTCTACCATATTTGACAAACTAGTGACCCAAAGCATTTAAGCTGTAAATAGCTTATTTATGTTATAGAAACAAAAAATTCGTATCAGTTTAGGCAGGAACCGTGACTTCAGACACTTTTAAGCAGCTGCAAAAGCACGCATACAAGGGTTGCTCGAACTATCAACATGCGAATGCTTATGCGAACTCTATATCACTGCGCTACGTAGCTCGCCCCTGCAACTTTTTATAGTCGAGTATATTTATCAATGCTATGCTGCCGGTTGCCACACCTGTGCATTGTATGTATTGCTTATGGGCCAGGACAAGCGTCCAATTTTCAACAAGGTTGTCTCTTGACCATCCATTCTATTTTCGACTAGATACCATGTACAAATGGCGACAATTTGCCATTGCGTTGACAGCGTACCTCCATGTCAGTGGAGGTAGATTCGGTCGGAAACTTCCAATCTTTTTACTATGCAGTCAGAAATGCAAGCATTTAGGGGTTGCTCGAACTAACGGCTTTAGAATTCCGATGCAAATGTTCAATCATTGTGTGACGTCGCTCGCCGACACCACTTTTAACTGTTTAGCATACAACACAATGTGCATTGAATATATACCAGTACAAGCATGTCTCACGGGTCTAAGCATGTGAAACATGCTTGTCCGTGTGTATTCCAATGCATTGTAATATTTCAATATGCTTGCCTTGCCGGCAGCATACGGTCGACACATATGGTCGACGAAAAAAAGTAGTTGAAAAAGGCGGGCTGCGTGTCGAGTGGTACAGCGCTTGATTCGGAATCCTCAGGATGCAGGTTGATTCCCCACTCGGTAGGCAGCTTTTCCAGCTGCTTATAGTAAGCTCGGTCTGAAGTGCCAGTTACTTCTTAGACTGACACGGGGGTTACAATTTGATTCAAGTTTCGTTCATATGTGTTTCGTTTCAGTTTTATGTAATTAGGTTGTATAAATTGCGTGCCATGGGACAGCAATTTTATAGTTGCATGTTGTCTCGATAAGGACTGTATTTCTTAGTATTTCATTTTGCACACTATGTCTGTAGCCAAAACGTTATGGTTGTCGGTTGATTTTAGGGGCGAGGAGATGGCTAGGTGGTTATATAACCTTTGACGTAGTATTGACCAAACAGATTATCAAACAGCGTGCAATCCTGTTTGTATTACAGGCAACTGGTGAGTTCTGGGACTGGCTGTTAAGATGAAAAGTGTGTTTCGCATGACAGCCAATATCGCAATGTTATATCGTCAAATTCAAATGCACTTTTTCGTTGCCGTACCAGATAATTGTGCTGTTTTTGACAGTTTAAGGCTTGCTTTGTTTGTACGTTTGGAGGTTATGAACTGATGTCGAAAAAGCTATCCTATAATTTGATATCTGTGTTTTAGGATTGAATCTTGATTCTCGTTTGACGATATGTCGTGTTACAAGGGAAGTTACTAAAGGAAAATACAGTGATATTCTGGATATGAGTACAATACAAAACATGGACGAAATCAAAATAAAACTTATTGTTATGGTGGAGCGTGAATGATGTTTCTAGTTTTTGTTTTGCAGCTCCAATTGAAGATATTGAAAACTTAATCTTTCTCTTTTTACATAAAAAATGAAAGTTATCTAATCGCATTACTGTTGGTGTAGCTTTTCTCTTTTAGAACAATTTGAATTTGATTCGATTTTCAAGTCCTTCAATGCGAAGTAGTGTTGATGATTGCCGAAGCTTCATCAGGTAGCGGTCACTTACTTAATGGCCTTGTAATTTGAGGTTCACTTCTGAGTCAAAAAAGTACCTAAGTGTGCTAGTCTTATTTTGCTAGTGTGGGATAGGGCCTTCCTCCGGCCAAATCTGTCAATTTTCTCTTGGTTTTAAATTTAAACGTACGCTTCACAAATTGAAGGAAAGAAACAAGTGTTTGTGTTAGTGTCACTTTTAAGCTTCGAAGAGGAAATTTATGTAAAAATCCGCTAATCAAAAAATTAAATCGCCAGGAAAATGAAAACTCTTGCCCCTCAATTTTATCTGGAGTCTTTTTAAAAAATCTCATACTTATAAAATCCCATTTTGTTGAACGCGGGGGTCACAGAAAGGCCACAACCACCAGCCCGCTTGAGATTGGGATGGCCAAATGCCAGTTGGTCTCTTGAATGATGTAATAGTTATACGTTGTCACTTTTTGAACTTATCATGTGTCTTGCTCTTTACAAGTTACACTTGCCGCATCCGCAGCTTTTGTCTAAGTTATATATATTCTAAGGATATAAGTCAAGAAAAAGAGTATGTAGTGCTTTAAATGTTGCAATGTTTGTACATTAGTTATTAGCATAGACTCACTCATGTAGCCAGTAGTTCTATATGCTTGGTGACTGTGTCCGTTTGTATATACGTTTTTTTTATCAAATTTTACCTAAACCTAAAACCTAGTGTTTAAATTGTCATCGCTTTCATTTAAATATTGACATACGAGTTACATAATATTGCCAAATTGCAGATATTGAAAGAAGATAATGAAGTGTGTTGATGCCCGTTCCATTGAACGTTCTGATCGGCCCTGCTGATACCACAGCTAGTTGGCATATGGCTCCAGCAACAACTTGTGGTTTCTCGTGCAGAGGGTATATTCCGAGGCGTCTGGTTCCTGTAACGAAACAACTACACTAACTCCGGGCGACTACTGGCTCGTGTCAAGTGACTGGCGTGGATTGTAAACTAGTTAAAGTAGTGGGACCGAACGGACGAACTGGAGAATACGTTTATTGCCACATGGATGTCCCGATGGAATTGAGATTGACTGTGAAAACGAGAGATGACAGTGATGACAGTTTGCAAAAGTGGCGAGGTAGTCGAACTCGGAATCGAAAGTACCCGATTTATGCCTGATGCGATTTGTGTAAAATCATATTTGATCGTGAAATTTGTTGCAATTAAGCTTCGTAATGTTTTCCGCTCATAATGTCCGTGTTACCTGCCGCCGTTTGTTTTAGATAATACACTTCAAAAGCAAATTGAGCGTAGCAAAACAGCAAATGCAGAGTTTTTCCTTCGCTATGCATCGTTTAGAACATCATTTGAGTTTTAAGTTATAGGTTTTTGAAAAACGTGGTTAGTAATTAAGAGCTTATGGTACAATTTGGTTTTTACTGACATGAGGTAAATGAACAAAGTTCGGATCAAATATAGAATATTTGAAAGACTGACTACGATAGAAATGAAGTAACTGAATCACGGTAGGGTCTTGAAGAAACGTAGGGAGATTTTTAGATATTTTTATAGCACGGAAAGTTGGCATAGATTAAACAAATTATTGTTAAGCGTAACTGGGAATTATAGAAAACTAGTCACCTTTGTCTTTTGCTTTGCTTTGAATTTTCTTCAACCGAAGTGCAATTTGTTACGCGCTTGACCAATTTAGGTAATGTATCGAGTTGTAACAACTGCGTATAATAATTCTAACTCTAACTAACCATGTTGTGGTCACCTCAATTTCCTTTCGTCTAGATTATAATACCGGAATGGAGAAATTTGCTGATATATCGCGCATTTTATTTTTCAGCTTAGTATCGGAGCTGAACCATTTTACATCTACAAAATCCAGTGTAACACCAGCAACTTTCAGAGTTCAACAAACAAAAAAAAAAAACGTACTAGTCGGGCGATATGACTATCTAGTCTCATATGTAGCGAGATACTAGTTTGTCCACGACACAATCCCACCAAATCTCAAAACAAGAAATCAACCACAACGACAAAACAACGAAGCAGCAACGGTGCGGCAACAAAAAAAAAAGAACGAAAGCAAAACGCTGCTGCTGCGAGTTTTTCGTAGGCAGGGGTCACGTAATAGTTATGATCCAGCAGCAGCGTTATTAGCTATATCGTTACAATCTTCGGACTCAGTTTGAATTGCCGCAAGAGCACGTTGCTGAACTTCAAGTTGTTCTTGCTCGCTCAAATGTGGTTTGAAATTCCTTACGGCTTTCGTCTCGGTGGGCTGAGTCGTGGACAGACTAGCAGTGTGCATAACATACGATACCACAGGACTAGCAATAGTACCAGTTATATCCACCGAGCTAGTAACCCCAACATTTGTTTCTGGTTCAATTTTTAAGTTTGTTGAACTCAACTGAAAGCTGCTGCCGTCATAAGTTACACTGGATTTTGTAGATGTAAATGGTTCAGCTCCGATACTAAGCTGAAAATAAAATGCACGATATATCAGCAAATTTCTCCATTTCCGGTATTATAATCTGACGAAAGGAAATTTGAGGTGACCAACATGGTTAGTTAGAGTTAGAATTATTATACGCAGTTGTTACAACTCGATACATTACCTAAATTGGTCAAGCGCGTAACAAATTGCACTTCGGTTGAAGAAAATTCAAAGCAAACCAAAAGACAAAGGTGACTAGTTTTCTATAATTCCAGTTACGCTTAACAATAATTTGTTTAATCTATGCCAACTTTCCGTGCTATAAAAATATTAAAATCTCCCTACGTTTCTTCAGACCCTACCGTGATTTCAGTTACTTCATTTTATCGTCAGTCAGTCTTTCAAATATTCTATATTTGATCCGAACTTTGTTCATTTACCTCATGTCAGTAAAAACCAAATTGTACCATAAGCTCTTAATTATAACCACGTTTTTCAAAAACCTATAACTTAAAACTCAAATGATGTTGAAACGATGCATAGCGAAGGTAAAAACTCTGCATTTGCTGTTTTGCTACGCTCAATTTGCTTTTGAAGTGTATTATCAACAAACGGCGGCAGTTAACACGGACATTATGAGCGGCAAACATTACGAAGCTTAATTGCAACAAATTTCACGATCAAATATGATTTTACACAAATCGCATCAGGCATTAAATCGGGTACTTTCGATTCCGAGTTCGACTTACCTCGCCACTTTTTGCAAACTGGTCATCACTGTCATCTCTCGTTTCACAGTCAATCTCAATTCCATCGGGACATCCACTTGTGGCAATAAACGTATCTCCGAGTTCCGTCCGTTCAGTCCCCAAACTATCTTTAACTAGTTTACAATCCACGCCAGTCACTTGACACGAGCCAGTAGTCGCCGGAGTTAGTGTAGTTGTTTCGTTACAGGAACCAGACGCCTCGGAATATAACCCTACTGCACGAGAAACCACAACGTTGTTGCTGGAGCCATATGCCAACTCAGCTGTGGTTATCAGCAGCCGATCAGAACGTTCAATGGAACGGGCATCACACACTTCATTATCTTCTTCAATATCTGCAATTTGGCAATACCTCACTGTAACTCGTATGTCAATATTTAAATGAAGCGATGACAATTTAAACACTAGGTTTTAGGTTTAGGTAAAATTTGATAAAACGTATATACGGACACAGTCACCAAGCATATAGAACTACTGGCTACATGAGTGCGTCTATGTAATAACTAATGTACAAACATTGCAACATTTAAAGCACTACATACCCTTTCTTGACTTATATCCTTGAATATATATAACTTAGGACAAAAGCTGCGGATGCGGCAAGTGTAACTTGTAAGAGCAAGACACATGATAAGTTCAAAAAGTGACAACGTATAACTATTCAACATCATTCAAGAGACCAACTGGCATTTGGCCATCCCAATCTCAAGCGGGCTGGTGGTTGGTGGCCTTTTCTGTGACCCCGCGTTCAACAAATGGGATTTTATGAGTATGGGGATTTTTAAAAAGACTCCAGATAAAATTGAGGGGCTAAGAGTTTTCATTTTGGCGATTTAATTTTTTGATTAGCGGATTTTTACATAAATTTCCTACTTCGAAGCTTAAAAGTGACACTAACACAAACACTTGTTTCTTGTCCTTCAATTTGTGTAAGCATACGTTTAAATTTAAAACCAAGGGAAATTTGACTGATTTGGCCGGGAGGAAGGCCCTTATCCCACACTAGCAAAATAGCAGACTAAGCACACTTAGGTACTTTTTGACTCAGAAGTGAACCTCAAATTACAAGGCCATTAAGTAAGTGACCGCTACCTGATGAAGCTTCGGCCAATTCATCAACACTACTTCGCATTGAAGGACTTGAAAATCGAATCAAATTCAAATTGTTCTAAAAGTGAAAAGCTACACCAACAGTAATGCGATTAGATAACTTTCATTTTTTATGTAAAAAGAGAAAGATTAAGTTTTCAATATCTTCAATTGGAGCTGCGAAACAAAAACTAGAAACATCATTCACGCTCACCATAACAATAAGTTTTATTTTGATTTCGTCCATGTTTTGTATTGTACTCATATCCAGAATATCACTGTATTTTCCTTTAGTAACTTCCCTTGTAACACGACATATCGTCGAACGAGAATCAAGATTCAATCCTAAAACACAGATATCAAATTATAGGATAGCTTTTTCGACATCAGTTCATACTCAAACGTACAAACAAAGCAAGCCTTAAACTGTCAAAAACAGCACAATTATCTGGTACGGCAACGAAAAAGTGCATTTGAATTTGACGATATAACATTGCGATATTTGGCTGTCATGCGAACACACTTTTCATCTTAACAGCAGTCCAGAACTCACCAGTTGCCTGTAATACAAACAGGATTGCACGCTGTTTGATAATCTGTTTGGTCAATACTACGTCAAAGGTTATATAACCACTAGCCATCTCCTCGCCCATAAAATCAACCGACAACCATAACGTTTTGGCTACAGACATAGTGTGCAAAATGAAATACTAAGAAATACAGTCCTTATCGCAACAACATGCAACTATAAAATTGCTGTCCATGGCACGCAATTTATACAACTAATTAATAAAACTGAAACGAAACAACATATGAACGAAACTTGAATCAAATTGTAACCCCCGTGTCAGTCTAGGAAGGAACTGGCACTTCAGACCGTTTTACTATTAAGCAGCTGGAAAAGCTGCCTACCGAGTGGGGATCGAACTTGCATCCTGAGGATTCCGAATCAAGCGCTGTACCACTGCGACACGCAGCCCGCCTTTTTAACTACTTTTTTTCGTCGACTATATGTGTCGACCGTATGCTGCCGGCAAGGCAAGCATACTAAATATTACAATGCATTGAATATACACACGGACAAGCATGTTTCACATGCTTAGACCCGTGAGACATGCTTGTACTGGTATATATATTCAATGCACATTGTGTTGTATGCTAAACAGTTAAAAGTGGTGTCGGCGAGCGACGTCACACAATGATTGAACATTTGCATCGGAATTCTAAAGCCGTTAGTTCGAGCAACCCCTAAATGCTTGCATTTCTGACTGCATAGTAAAAAGATTGGAAGTTTCCGACCGAATCTACCTCCACTGACATGGGGTACGCTGTCAACGCAATGGCAAATTGTCGCCATTTGTACATGGTATCTAGTCGAAAATAGAATGGATGGTCAAGAGACAACCTTGTTGAAAATTGGACGCTTGTCCTGGCCCATAAGCAATACATACAATGCACAGGTGTGGCAACCGGCAGCATAGCATTGATAAATATACTCGACTATAAAAAGTTGCAGGGGCGAGCTACGTAGCGCAGTGATATAGAGTTCGCATAAGCATTCGCATGTTGATAGTTCGAGCAACCCTTGTATGCGTGCTTTTGCAGCTGCTTAAAAGTGTCTGAAGTCACGGTTCCTGCCTAAACTGATACGAATTTTTTGTTTCTATAACATAAATAAGCTATTTACAGCTTAAATGCTTTGGGTCACTAGTTTGTCAAATATGGTAGAAACTCATCGATCTCACTAGTAACCCCTAATTCTTAACGGAATCATTGACGGATTTAAGCAAGAAAAAGCAGTTCAGTTGGATCATAATAAAACTATTAGCTACCGATTTAACCTTTCTTGGCTTTTCTTTAAGGGTGTGGATAAAAGGTGCGTTGCGGCTAAAGCAATTTGCGCGGGTGTTTCACGAGCAAAAACTAAAATTTCCACGGGCAGAAAAGTGACCGGGTAAAGGAATCAACCCAGTTTATACATCTCTGGCTGATCCATGCTTGATAGATGCTCATACTTTTACAAAATTGGGATTCAAAACAGTGCGTAGATGAATAAATAACCTTTTTCTAAAACTGGAAGGCTACTGTTCATTTTGTCGACAGTTCGTCTGGCTTCTGGCTCGTTTCTGTATTAGTGAGATTTTTTCATCATATCTTAGCATCCTGTGAAAAACCCAGCAACTTTTTCAAAACTACGTCTTGCTCAATGTTTGCAGCATTTTGTTCAGAACTTTTTGCTTGCGCCACTCTGTGCATTATTCGGTCCCAACGCAGACCATACCGTGTTGTTTTGATAAATATTTGGCATTTGTTATGGATGCAACCGTAGGTGAAATATTCCGTGGATTGAGCCGGAGCCGGAGGACCACAAAACTTACCGGAACCGAAGATGGAAGTAGCCTGAGTTGAAGTCCAATAGGTTGTTAGAATAATATTTAATTTCTAATTTTAGCAAATATCTGCATTATGTTGTTAATAAATCGTTTGATTTTACACTGTTTTTACAAATCTCTGCAATTTTTTCCACTAAATTGCGCCAAACCTTAAAACTGACCGCGCCAAGCAGATAAATTTTGACTAAATTTGCAAAATTTCACTACTAAAATTGCCGGAACTTCCGACAAATATTCTCCCTTACCCTTTTTTCTCTCGATTGTCTACTGTTTCACTCGAAATACATACTGTGAACAGTCAAACTCAGGACTCTCAGATGGTCAATTGTGCCCAGAAACGGACATGGTCTTTTAAAAAGTCAGAAGATTAAAATAACAGGTATGGGAGAGAGAAGCTCGACCAACCTAAAATTACCAACAACAAAGCCTTTATCCGCCTGTGAAATGGCTGATTAGAGCTCCGTGAAAGGCTAAACTTATGTGCAAGTAAAACAAGACCAGTCGGAACGGAAACGCCACTAAAATCACCTTTTATGTATCTTGTATTACAACAATTGCGAAAGATTGCTGTGATCGACAATACTATAATATTAAGCAAAATGTTCAGACAATCTAAGCAAAACGTTCAGACAATCGAAAAATTTGTTAGACAGTATTCGGTGTGCCACGTTTAATACAAAGCTAGTGATAAAGCTTTAATTCAAGATAAATGATCGTTTCACCAAACTTTTCAAAAACTGAAATCGACTGGTTTGAACAAGCCCGTAGTTCGATCACAATTCGGTAATCAAATTTTTGCTTCGGAAAAACTGCTGTTGATTGCCATTGATGTGACTCGGTCGGAACCGGGACTTTAGACCTTTCTACTAACCAGCTGGAAAAGCGTACTACAGCAGTTTCGGACTTGCGAGCTTCTGTATATATAAATTAACTGCACGTTTACTGGCATTGATCATCACTTAGACCAGATGTTTCATTGTGCTAGCCTAATACGGGGTTAGTCATTACCAGCTTACTATGAGATGAAATTATAACTGAACGTATATAATGTCAAGCTTTCTACCATCAACTCGTATTACAAGCGACAATATGCCGTCAAATCAAATTGCTGCGCCGAGCACTGCTGCAGCTTACTATGCGCGCAATATAGTAACGCATCCTGTAACCGGGTCCCAGTACGTTGTTCCTTCGTCATCATCCGTCACGATTCCAAGAACTGCGTATAGTTCTGGAAGGTCATCGCCGCAAAGAGGCGGAAAGGGAAATGGTAAGTAAATTGATTGCAATCGGACTCGTAACATCGGATTTTGTTTGATTTTTTACAGTTTGATCGAAATCGTTTACCAGCTAACATAAGTAATTGTGCTGTTTGATTTTTACATTTTATTCGGAAAATTATAATTTTGAGTATATACGCACGTATATACATATACGTATTTCTATATGACCATTTTCATTTTAAATATTACTTCTTTTAGATTATTTTGAACGCATGGCTGGTATAGGGCTTGGTTTTGGCAAGTAAGTTTTTATTAACAACTTTCTGACAGAAATATGAATATGCCTGTACATATAGAACATTACCTATGCTAAACAACTAGCTTATGATAGCTGGGCATTAGCTGGGTCGCGGTGGAGTGGGGGAGCATCAACCGGGATTTCCCGGTTCGCAACCGTGGGAAATTTCTGAGCGAGGGTGCAGAATTTTCAATAAAGCGTCAGTTGCACTAGCCAATGTGTAGTTACGTGTGCACATAAGCACATAGTCAAAAACAACTATATAAATATATTAATTCATACTGGTAATGTTTTTTCGCAAAAATGTGACGAAGTAAAATTAACCGGGTGGAGAAATCTATAGTGGGGGCTGAAGGTTATAAAATCTTAAGTACGGGTTCCCAACCGCCAGTAGAGAACCCACATGAAATGTTTTTCTGTTACATACTAATATATTGCTGGACATGTATAATATATATGCATCTAAGCTCAGTCAGCTCAATCAAGTATATATTCATTGAATATACCGGGTGTTTCAGAAGTAACTACGCACTGTTTGATGCTAACTATCGGTTGACTGGGCAGAGGTAGCTCGCCTGTTTTTTGTATAATTATAGACAAGTATTAAAAGTTTACTTACATTACGACGAGAGATCTCTGAACAGCTCCGTCTGTGCACCGCCAAGCTGAATGCATTTCTCCAGTGGGGATGGTACAGATCGGCAAACTTTGCGCATAAGTCTACTGGAATTTTAGAAAACGCTGATTTTATTCTGTCCATCAATTCTTGAGGGTCCTTCGCCCTACTTCCATAAACATCTTCTTTCACAACACCACAAAGAAAGAAGTCAGGCGGAGTTAAGTCTGGTGACCTAGCTGGACACTCGACGGCACCTCTGCGGCCGATCTATCGGTTCGGGAACCTTTCGTCCAGCCAAGCGCGGGCTTTGGTAGCGTAGTGAGCTGGGGCTCCGTCATGCATGAAAACAAGGTCCTCGGTTGCGATTTGCGGGTAGACATTCAAAGATGAAAGTTCCAGATACCTGGTTTTATTGACATTGCCGCCACAAAAGAATGGACCAACGATGCCTTGTGAACAAATTCCGGCCCAGATACAGACTCCAGGGGCGTTGACCTCTTTGTTAATCGTGACTTGTGGATAGCCTTCAGACCAATAAACACAATTATGGCGATTAACATGGCCATTGACCTAAAAACCGCCTCGTCGGTCCACAAAATGCGATCAAGGTCCAACGCACTGCTTTCTACCATGTTCATAAATGTCAGACAAAACTGGACTCTGCGATCGAAATCATCATCAGAGAGTCCATAGATAAGACGCTGCCGAAAGGGCTTCAAGTTAAGCTCCTTGTAAAGGCGCCAACGGACTATGTGGAATACCAAAAAGCCAAGACGGGCTCCTGGATACCGCAGCGCTTAATGCAGCTTTCTGGTCATCACTTGTGTAAAGGCGCCGGGCCGCCGCCCACAACACCGGCCGAAGGAAAATAATATCAGCCATCGTCTTGCGAGTAGGAGGTATTGAGTCCAAAATGATTTTTCCACTGGCGTGAAATTTCGGCATACTTTTCGTATTTATAGTAAAGTTTTACAACACAGATTTTTTCAGGGAGAGATCGTCGTGAGGAATCCATGGTATAAACAGTATATATTTATAATAACCTTAAATAATAAAAACAGCGATAAACAACCATTGCGAAATATTACGCCAGAAGATATTGATTGACAAAGTGCGGGTAGTTACTTCTGAAACACCCTGTATTGCTTTGACGCATTGTAACTATGTGTGGTGCAAAACTTATTCAATGTCCGCGTAATAAATACTGCTGAAAAGTTGATTTATATGTTTTTATTTTAGCTTAATGGCGGAAACGGTTTTATCTCATCCTTGCATTGTACTGAGACGACAATGTCAGGTAATTTTTTAAAAAGTTATTTCTGTTTTAAAACTGTTTGTTTTTAAGTCTTTGTAATTTTAGTCATATATATATTTTAGCTTAGTTTGACATTTTTATACGCATGGTCTACTGGCTGGTTATTTTTTGTATCTTTCACATCTACAATACTAAATTCGTTACAGTAAGAGACATTCGCTTTGCTCGTTTCTAACTAGTTTGGTGTTTTTATCAATTTTATGAGAGCACTATATATTACAATTTCCCCGCGGACGGGATTTTTACAAGAGCCTATGCCAGTACCAATTTAGGCTAAGTTAAAACACGTTAAGCTAACTATCAACATAAGCTACGATGCGCGTAATACGTATTGTGTGTGTGTTAATTTCAGGTCAATGCAAGCGCCATAACCTATCATACAACGCCATTTATGATTTTTCCTGTCATTTTAAATCTACAGCAGAATCAGGTTAGTTTTTATTCTCCTTAACACAAAATAAATGTAAGTTTAATACGTTTTGAAGTTACGCTTTCGATATGACATCCAAGACCCGATTACCAACTTTATCATAGCAGTTTAAGATTGTGAAATTTGGCATTGAATTAATCTAGTTCGTTTGTTTTATATCATTTGCATCAAAATTCCATAGTTTTGAGTTTTCGTGCATATTATGAAATTTTCTTTTGGTGTATATGTCTTAATATTATTGATCTTTAATTCTGGTCTAATTTGTGCTTTGCGGATTTTTCAGAAGTAAACAAGGCGTAATTTACATGTTTTAGGGGTAGTAATGAATACCGAGAACGCGAATGTAATACGCATACCGTCGCTATTTGTTTTAAGGGGATTTTGTGTTTATGGAAAGGTGTAAGCAGTTGTGTAGTGTTGCGTGGACTACAAGCAATAACCGAACGAGTTTTTGCTGATATCACTGGATTACCGAAGTACGTAAAAATGAATTTTAACGTTTATTGTTATTGTGAACGTATTTCACAATATCGTGTCGTTAGACATAGAGTTACATCTAAGCAGGGATGGGCAGTCTTGGTTAAAAACCGACCGCGGCCCGGGCCCGCCCGAAACTCTGTAGCTTTTAACTGAAAAAAAAATTAAATTTTCAAAATTATTTCGATAGCTTTTTTATGATTTTTCGTTTTTTGTAGTTTTCTTTCTGCTTTTCAATTTCGTAATTTCACAAAACCATTTTATTTTCAGCCACCACTTACTTCAACTATGCAGTCATAGATTTGCCGCATCCTCGACTTCTGGTCTCGGTTCCAAATCACCGAGACTCAAAAAGCGAGACTGAGACCGAGACCTACCAAATTCCGAGACATGCAGGGATGGGAGTCTCCGTCTTGGCAAGTCTCAGTATTTGGGAGGTCTCGGTCTTTGTATCGCTTTTTTGAGTCTCGGTGATTTGGAATCGAGACTAGATAGTAGTTCAGGATTCTACTTGCCGAGACCGAGACACCATTCCTGCATCCACACGTGCGAATTAAATTCAATCACTTGAATTCCAATGAATAATTTGTAGCTGCAAGAACTTTAAATCTGCTTTGTGACCAAATGCGCACGTGCAAGTTTTTGCTGCAAAAACATGCACGTGTGAATAGGGCTTAAAACATTATCTAGGGTTCGTAATATATATACATACATTTGCAGTGCATCATGGTGGCAAATACGTTTTTGATTGTTTCAGAGAAGTGACATATCACTCTCCAGTTCAGAAGTTTATGAAACATTTCGTACTAAAAGCGTAAGTTAGCATATTGTTGCAGTGTGCGAGATTTTAATGGATTTTGTTTTTTCCTATTTTGAGATAAATGCCGGAGTAAGGTGTTAATCATTTTAAAATGTTCACATTTGAAAAATTGACCAGCTTGAATATTTAGTTGGATGAATTACGTTTCGTATTGTAAAAACCTTCACAGTCAAAAAGAAATTTGCGTTAGTTTACTATCTGTTGGTAATTTGCATAAATCAACAGCTAGAACCATAATGAAATAAAAATGCAATTTGCAACATCTTTAGAGTCTAACTGGGTACGGGTATTCTGGTTGTTTTGGGTATTTTCGCCTAAAAGTTCTGGATCCGCGTATTACCTTAGAGTTGCAACTGCGTCCGGTTATTCCGGGCGTTTCACTGAAAAATTCCGGGTTTGGGTATTGGCTTAGAGTTGCAACCGGGTCCGAGTATTCCGGTTATTCTCAGTATTTTCATGTTTAAAGTTTATGTATTGCGTTTTTTCAGATTAACTTATGCAGCTACTACGGCATTTTCGGCTGCTAGTCTGGTTGAAACAGTACAGGTACTTCTTATTGATATGGATGTTTACTAATTTGCTTTAATCGTATGATGATACATGTACGGCTTGTTTGCATTTCTTAATCTGAACCAGATTGAAGGAAATATTATGCTTTGAATATTTTCCAAGTCTAACAGATTTTTGTTGTTTCGCATAATTGAATTGATAGTGTTAGATATTTAAGTTCAGTTCCCATACTACCATTTTCCTCAAATTAATATTATAATCCACGATATGTTTGCAGAGTGACGTTGTCTCGGACAGACCCAGCCTGTTTGAGTTTATTCGTGAAGGTGCTGCTCGTCTAAGCGCTGATTTGCTTGGACCCCGAGATACACGACGAGTCCCGATTTGGCATTTGATATTACCGTCTTCAACCTATCAACTGACACATTTTGTTGTATATGGAATTACAAATTATGTCATGCAACCGCGTATTCGACAAAAACTAGTAGGTATTTCTTTAATTGATTACGTAGTTATTTCGTCTGGGCTATTGGTGCTAAATTGAACACTGAATATGAGAAGTTCGATAATTTCTTTATCGCCTTTAAAAGGCAGACCTGTAATAATTGCCTTTAGGCCGGTCAGTTAATGAATCAGATTTTTGGTACACATCAAGAGTCAAAAGAAAAGTAGAATAAAAAACGTTGCGAGTGAGCATTTAGCGCATTTGGGCTTTTTGTGGTGTCAGCGGCATACCTTTATTAACTCATTTTGTGAGCATCCCTGAATCCGAGTCTTCGTTATGTTAATATTAGTTTGGCCCTCTTGACAAAGTGAGGCCATCACCCCCTTATCAATACGGTTGCTGCAACAAAGCTAGGTTTGTGTCTAAAAATTACTTTAACTGGTTATCATATTTTTTCAGAACCAAATCTGGAATACGTAGTTTAGATATCAGCTGCTTGCATGTATTATCGTGACGTTCGCTTAAAGATTATTTTTAGTTTTTATTTTTCTTGTGCTATTTTTAGATTACACGTGTTGGCACAGATCGTCACCGATCAACGTTTTTAAACATAATTCCTGGATTGTATTCGAGCTTCGCTGCAAGTATGATGGCTGATGTGATCATGTTTCCGTTTGAAACAGTATTACACAGGCTTTATTTACAAGGTAAGCAGTCTTCGTGTCTGTGTGAATGATACGTTACGTACAGTTGCGTATTAAACAGCAGCTTGAGGCAAGACGTAATTGCTTTATCTGAAATAGGTATATTAAAAAACGAAAACGAAAGGGTTGGTACGTAATCTTAAATGGTGCACTGACAAAATTTATGGTTTACGATTTCGGATGCTGTAATAGGTTGTTCAGTAGCATTTATGCTAAAAAATTTCAGGAACAAGAACAATTATTGACAATTTGGATTCTGGCACTGAAGTTATACCGGTGACAACGCGCTACGACGGCTGGCTGGATGCAGTTCGATCAATTTTCGCAGACGAAGGTATCCGCGGATTTTATCGAGGCTTTGGAGCGCTAATTCTGCAGTATATGATTCATCTTGCAATTTTGCACTTGACACGATTTGTTATTGAACAAATGCAAGATATGTTACGCAATGATGATGACGAAATTGCATTACGACACCAATTACAACAGCAGCCACAGATTTATTATGGCAGTCAGCCAAGACCTGGGTATTTCGAAGCAGGGGTGCCTGTGCACGGTCAAATTGATAGTTCTGTTGGAGGGGGTGGTCAAGGCCTAGGTGGCACGCCCCCTGTTTTGTATGGAGATCGATCTTCGAATGTGGGCCACTGGCAGATGCAAACAGGGGCGGATACGAGTGGGCGGCCTGTGTATGCTTCGCCTGGGGCACCTGAGCCCACGGGGATGGCATCGTTTCCTGGGTATGATTTGTCCGGATTGTTGAAGCATTGACCTTTTGGGTTGTGGATCTCTAGCTGTTGTATAGCTCATTTGTAGGATTGTGATATTCTGCCGTAGAATATTATATTTTAGTGATCAATTTTAGTCTGTCAAAAATGTAGTTGGTGGAATTTAATTACGAAATATTTGAGTTTGGTTTTATATAGCGATCGAGTTCTGAAAATGTTTAAAGCTGTATTGGCACGTCGTGCAAATTTTTGCAGCAAAAGCTTGCACGTGCAGCGCGAATGTTTCTTGCAGCTGCAGGTTTCGTCCAAAAGTTCATTCGGAAAACATGCAGCTAAAAATTATGATGAATATACGCCAAACATTAATTCTTCTATAAGAACATCTTTGCAAGTCGAATAAATTCATCATCATTGGCTGAACTGATTAGTTATGGACCATGTTTGATATTTATTGTGTCGTCTGTCATCTGCAAATTATTCATAAAGATTCGTGTCATGATTCAGAATTAAAGTTATGTTTCCTAGCAAACACTACAGCTGTAAGATTGTAAAAGTACTAGTGTTTAGAAAATGTGTGAAAATTTTGTTATAGCTATACTTCATTGGCGCTGTGGCTACAACACGAGGTATACTACTGGAAATAAAACCTAAAATTTGTCTGAAGCTGATTTTTTTCCTTTGACCATGTCTAATTGTTCTGATTTAGCATCCTTATATTATACTGTTTTTGTACACACAAAATAAATTGTCTTGTATGCAAGAAATATTGTCTGAAATTTAAGACAATTGTCTTGAATTCAAGACTTATTTCTGAAATTTTTCAGAAATATTGGTCTAAAGTTTTTCAAACTTAAATGTCTTAACTTTAAGACTTTGTTTTATGAGAACGATTGAGAAAACTATTTCTGAAATAAAAGACAAATATCTCTGAAATAAAACATATCCAACCGATTCCAAAATTGTGGGCTAAAGCTCAACATAATATCATACTTTTACAACCCAAGTTTTACAACCTAAGATACGTCCAAGACGTAAACTTGGGTTGGGAAAGCCTGAGCTCAACCCGAAGTATCTTTGAAATTCGATCATTTATATACTTTTTTAAGTATATAAACGGAGCAAATATTTTATATACATAAAAATCAGAAAATCAATAGTTTAATATAAGACAACTATGTTTTAAAAGAAGGTGATTATGACATTTATGTCTTGAAAATTTAAGAAAGTAGGAGTCTTGAAATTTTAAGGCAATTTATTTTGTGTGAACTTACTTAACAGCTTTAATTCTCGCAAAATGTTTTTTAGGATTTTAGTACAGTAATTTTTACTGAGTTATTTAACTTTTGTAAATGTGCTTAATGTTTATTTTCATATGTAACAAATAAACAGTTTCAAGCCATTTTGTGTATATATTTCTTCATAACTCTAAATATATGTCGATATGAGCAAGAGCGAATCACTATCCTATTGAAGGTGTTTGGTTACCTTTAATATTGCGAATACTTTGCTGTTCGACGATGTCTGCATTTAATATTTGTCGCCAGGTTGGACCCGTTCTAAGCCAAGGTCCTTATCTACACGCAAAATAAATTGTCTTAAAATGTCAAGACTCGTATTTTCTTAAATTTTCAAGACAAATGTCTTGTTTATCAGACATTAATAGGCTTGGACAGCTCAGAAATTAGTTTCTTAAACGGTTAGAAGATAAATGTTTTATATTTAAGAAATTCCTATTTCAATTTATAAGACAAATTTCTGTTTAGAACTATGTGATGACGAAGTAAAAGTCACGTGGACACATCAGTTGCATAAAAATATAAAAAATCCGTTTGAAAATACCAAAACGGTAACTATTAATTTTTGGTTATAACTGTCCAATTCCGTGGGTCAAATGGGATAATGTGTGTCGCACTGTTCTTATGGAGTTGCCACAAAATATCCTTCGTATGACGGGGTTTTCATCGCTGACTCGCAGCATACGCGTCGACATACAATCGACGCTGAACGCAGTTAAGAGTTTGTAAGCATTGTGGCGTGCTGGTAGAATCATTCAGACTCTGCAAAGTGTGAGTTCGAACTCGCTCCGCGTCAGCGTTTCTAACTAAAGCTCCTATGTAACTTTGTTATTCATGAGCGTATTCTCAAAAACGTGCATGAAATTTCAACACTCATACTTTCTTAAATACTCAAAACATTAATGTCTTGTATTTCAGACATTAATCGCCTTAAACCACTCAGAAATTTGTGGCTGAAATGATTAAAACATATATACAAATTTCTTTCTTTCAAAAAATAGTTGTCTTATGTTCAAGAATTGATTTTCTGATTTTTATGTATGCAAAAAAGTTTCTCCGTTCATATTCTTTACAGGGTATATAAATAATTGAACTTCAAAAGATATTTCGGATTGGGTTGAGGCTCCTTCCAACTTAAGTTTACGTCGTCGACACATCTTAGGTTGTAAAATTAGGGTATTGGGTTGAGATTTAGCCCACAATTTTGGAGTCGGTTTTCATAGCAAATCTCTGTGTTTTATTTTAGACATATTTGTCTTATATCTCAGAATTATTTGTGTTATATTTTAGAATTACTTTTGTTAATCGTTCATAAGACGTAGTCTTAAATTTAAGACAATTAAGTGTGAACAATTTTACACCATATTTCTGAACAATGCAAGAAATATAAGTTTTGAATTCAAGAGATATACGTTTGGGATCTGTATCAAGAGATAGTTGTGGTAAATTTCAGACAATATTTCTTGAATACAACACAGTTTATTTTGTGCGTAGGTCCAAATCTTTTGGCCTGCGAACCGGAATGAACCAGACCCCCGTTTGATCCAAACTTTAGCATCACGGAGCCTTTAAGTTATTAAAAATTGTGTTTGGCTTTTCTCTCGCGTTATAACAAATGGCTGTGGTACTACTCACATTCTCAAATGACCAGCTGTAATGAAACCTTACTGCAGAAATCGTATCAAAATAGAATTTAGTTCGATTTACTTTTTTTTATTAATATTCCGGCCCATGTTACTTTAAGGGGCGTCCAGGTTTCGGGTGGGTCTATAAAAGAGTAGGTCTAGGTTCTAGATTACTTTTTTGCGTAGACTTAGGCTTAGGAATTCATTTTTGCAACGCTTAGACTTTGGTTTAGGAATACGCTTAAACTACTGTTACGCCGCTTAAAGTAACATTGGCCAATATTTCTGGATTGGCTATTTTTCCATTAATATTCCTGTATTGGTTAATATTTCCGCATGCAAGTTCTGCGTTTTTATGCATTATTTTAGGTAACAAAATATTAATTAATAATTATTGTTGGTTTTAAAAATCGACACAATCTGTAACACTCTCGCATTCACTGGACCATGCCAAAAGCCGAAGTTGGAACGCCAAAATACGAAGCGAATCGACAAAAAGCCAAAGGTCTTCAAAAGCTACGTTGGTACTGTCAAGTTTGTCAAAAACAATGCCGAGATGAAAACGGTTTCAAGTGTCACGCGTCGTCTGAAAGTCATCAAAGGCAGTTGTTGGTCGTCGCTGAAAATCCGGATATTTTCCTCAACGAATATTCGCGAGCGTTCGAACAAGCCTATCTCGATTTGCTTCGAAGACGATTCGGAACGAAACGGGTCCATGCGAACGTTGTTTATCAAGAATATATTGCGTTTCGGCAACACATTCATATGAATTCAACACAGTGGGAAACTTTGACGGATTTTGTTAAATATTTAGGACGGACTGGGAAAGTGGTTGCGGATTATACGGAAAAAGGCTGGTTTGTCACGTATGTTGACCGCGATCCTGAAACGATTCGTAGAGCTGAACAATTGGCGAAAAAAGCGAAAATGGACAAAGATGACGAAGAACGAATGCAAGAGTTTGTTATGAAACAAGCAGAATTGGCAAAAGCCAGAGGGACTCGAAGCGAACCGCACGAGTACACTGAGTTGAAACGTGGGGACGATGGCGAGAAGATTGGGATTGAGCTCAAGTTGGCAGGTGAAGCTTCGACGAGCTCTGCTGGAGGGCTGGACGCGAACGGACCGAGTAAAGGACTCAAATTGGGCGTTAATCCGTTGAAACGACCGGCAGCGCTGGATAGATCTGATGTTCATAGTGTGTCTGGACGATCGGTCAAATCGAATGCAAGCACCAAAAGCAAGCAGACGGCTTTGGATGAAATACGACAACAAGAAGAACGAAGCAAAGAACGAGCGAATCGAAAAGATTACTGGCTTCATGAAGGGATTGTGGTTAAAGTAATAACGGCAAAAGCTGGCGAAGTGTATCATAATCGAAAAGGATTTGTTGAAAGGGTTGAAGATCAGTATACGGCGGTTTTGAGGATGCTGGATGATAATCAACGTCTAGCGCTGGATCAGCGGTACGTTGAGACGGTTGTTCCGAATATTGGCCGGCCGGTGCTGGTTGTAAACGGTGCTTATCGAGGGCTCAAGGCGAAAATGAACGGACTTGAACACGGCGGAGGTAAAGCGAGCGTAACTATTGACGAAGGCCCGTTGAAAGGCCGAGTGATCTCGACGGCGTATGAAGATTTTAGCAAATTGAAACCAACATGATGTTGATGGGTTTGGTATTTTAACAAGAATATTGCCGATTTACATAACTGGGTATACGGCGTCCGCGACCTCCGGATTCGCTTGAATTGCTGCCAGCGGTTCCGACAAACTCGCTAGTGCTAATCAGTCCGCCGTGTCTTATTCGGCTCACTACATACAGTAGGCTCCAATTTTAAAGCTTTAATTGCCAAAGTTTCCCTAAAAAAGCGTGAAAACTAATTGTTAAAGTTTGCAAATCCTACATGATTTTTATTGGCTAATTTGGTTTCATCTCCCGCTGTGGCAAAATCTGTTGGCCCCCGGCTCCGAATTATTTTTCGCCTCCAATTGAAAACAGCCATTTGCTCAAATTTGAAAGTTATTAGCGAATTAGTTTGTTTACTTTGAATTGGTCGTTTATAGAACATGTAGATTTATCGTTATTAAGATACGACATATATAAACGTATTGTAAAGTTAGATATTATTAGATTAACTGTAAAATAGTATTTAAATGATAATGCGAAAAAACGTATTATGCTATGTGTTCAATTGTGTCTGGTATATTTTGTATACTTTTAGTCAATGACCATATATCTGTTTGGCTCATGTAAAGATCAGGGATGAAACGTTTTTCTGCAGGATTGTCATAGAGGAAGCTTTGCTTAAGCTTTAGATATTTTTTGCTTAGGCTTAGTAATACGCTTGTAAGGGTTGCGCGGATCACCGGTGTACGGCACGGAAAAACTTTTTATTAAAAGTAGCGTACGCCGCTGTGTGCCGGCGTCCGTCTCAGTAAAGTGTAGCGCAATCCTAACGCTTAGAAATATGCTTATACTACTGTTACGGTTCTGTTCTATACATTGGCCATATGTTTTTAAATTATAAATAAAATTCCCATTAGATATTTTTTAGTCTATGAGCAGATCTAATATCTTAAATGTGCTGTTGGCAGTTATAAAGTAGCATCAACCATGAATTTAATCTTTTCTACGTACAATTACACTTTGAGCAACTAATTGAAAGCTGCACATGCAGTGCACATACTGCAAAAAATGGTGAGTCAAAATGACTCAGAAATAGGCTCTTCTTCACTGCACAAACTGAGTTAAATTCGACTCGACTAGAGTCAAACGTGCGACTCAGTGTGTTGAATTTGACTTGCGGAGTCGAATTTGACTCTATTTGTGAGGCTGGCGTTAGGTGAAATCGACCTCTGGGTAAGTATATTCGCATCGTTTTACAAAACATGTGTGCACGTTTGATGTATTGTGTATTAATGTGATGCTAGTTTTGAAGTTTTAATCGGATCCGGATGTCAACAAAACTTGTCGGACGTGAAGCCAGAGGCGAGGCGAAATTAGGTAGTTTATTGTTAATTTTAGCAAATATCTGTAATGTTATTAAATTTTTGGTTTTACGCAGATTTTATTTAAAATCTTGGCAATTCTTTGCTCAAAATTGTGCCGCAATTTAAAACAAAACGCACCAAACAGATATATATTTTGTAAAACTATGCATGCTTTCACTACCGAAATTGCTGGAAACTCGGACGAAAATTACCGGAGCCGGAACCAGAAGTCGATTTTCTGCCGGAGCCGGAGGCAGACGTCCGGTTGTACCATTCGATTATTGCCCATAATTAGCAGCTATCATTGTGGAACTTGAGTTGAAAAATACCATAGCCAAACGTCAACAAAACTTGCCAAATAGGTAGTTAAAACAATGCTTAATTTGTAAATTTTAACAAATCAGTAAAAAGCCTTGATCAAACATAGCGTTTACGTTTCTTTTTTATGAAATCTTGATATTTTATTGCTTAAAATTGTACCAAAACTTTAAGACAAACGCTACAATTTCAGTGAAACTTTACACAATTTCGCGACCGAATTTGACGAATCCTCCGGCATGCAGAAATTCTGCCGTACCCGGAGGTTAATATTTCATTCTGAGTAAAAATCGACTCACTGACATTTACAGTGAACACTTATCATCAACTGGTGTTCGGTGCTACACACACTTGAAAATACGGTCGTTTATGTTGATTTTAAATTTTAGGAATTTAAATTCAATTGTGGACCTTTTTGCGTTGAGAAATCGAATGGAAAATGTTGAAATTAAGAATGATGTTGCTTCGAGTGATAATCCAGCAATTAAGGAAGCTTTCTCGCGTGCGTTTGCATTAGCGGAAGAAGCGCTAAACGTTGGCGAAGTACCGGTCGGTTGTGTTTTTCTATTGGATGGAATTCAAGTTGGTAAGCCAAGAATACTGCACTGCGCAAAAAATGGTGAGTCAAATTGACTCTCTCCGAAATAGGCTCCACGGGACTACATCAACTGAATCAAAGTCGACTCCAATAGAATCAAATTTGACTCACTAAATCGCTCGTTTGACGCTGGCGGAGTCGAATTTGACTCTTATTTCAGAGGCAGTCAATTTGTCTCACCATTTTTTGCAGCGTGTGTTTTTATTATATTTTTGTCAAAAAAAAATTCGGTAACTTGAATTTGATTCGCAGATTAAATTGCAAGTATATGTGTGTGTGAAAGTGGCCAATGTATAGAACTGGGCCGTAACAGTAGTATAAGCAGCATATTCCTAAACCTAATCATAAGCGTAAGAATGAGCTTGTAATTAAACTTAATCCTAAGCGTAAGCAAAACAATAGGCTAAAGGTTAAGCTTACTCTATTGCAATTCAGCATAAAAACGTTCCGCTCCTGATTTTTACATGGCGTGTGACAGTGATAGACGTTAATTAAAAATATTTCTATTATAATCATGGGTTTACGTTTAACAAGCGAGGATGTGACGTTAGAGTGCTTTATGTGTGCCTGTTTTCGTCATTATGGATTATCTGAGCAGGCTGTCATAGTAGAGCGTACCAGTAAAATGTATTTAGCAGTTGGCAACTGATAAACCAGAAGATTTATTTAGCGAATATCTACACCAGTTAGGTTTAAATTAGCCAAAACCGACGACGTTATATTTGCAACGCTAATTTGTTTTTAGATCACGCTACGTTTAACTGTAGTAGTGTGATCTATTGCCTAAGCCTAAGCCGAAGCCTAAGTCTAAGCCTAAGCTTAAGCCTAAGTCTAAGCTTAAGCCTAAGTCTGAGCTTAAGCTTAAGTCTAAGCTTAAGCCTAAGTCTAAGCCTAAGCATAAGCCTAAGCTTAAGCCTAATCCTAAGCCTAAGTTTAATCCTAAGCCTAAGCTTAAGCCTAAACCTAAACCTAAGCCTAAGCCAAACTTAGCTGGAAAAAGGACCAAATTACGTATGTTCGGCGTTCCAGCTTTAATTATAGTGCGATAAGACATTGTTTTTTTGCTATTTTAGCCGAAGGTAGAAACGACGTTAATCGGACGAAAAACGCTACTCGACACGCGGAAATGGTTGCGATTGATCAGTTAAAGCTTCGTTCATCAAACATTGCTGAAATTGTACAAAAATGTAACCAAAATTCAAGTGAATTTGGTGGTCACGAACGCAGCGCAACGAAGTCGTCCGCTTGGCTGTCGAAGAACGTTGAAATTCGTCGCGAATATAACTGGAATTCAATTGAATCTAAACTTGAAACGAAGTCGTCAGCTTGGCTGTCGAAGAACGTTGAAATTCGTCGCGAATATAACTGGAATTCAATTGAATCTAAACTTGAAACGAAGTCGTCAGCTTGGCTGTCGAAGAACGTTGAAATTCGTCGCGAATATAACTGGAATTCAATTGAATCTGAACTTGAAACAAACAATACTCAATGGATGTCAAGTATACTTTGTATTACAACTATTGAACCGTGTATCATGTGCGCAGATGGCCTACGCCAGCTGGGAGTGAAACGATTTATGTACTCAGCGGCGAATGAACGCTTTGGAGGGCTGCGATCCGTTGTTGATGTTTTTGAAACAGCTCCTGCGGGTGGAAAGCCGTGGATCCGAGAAGGATACTTGAGAGACACTGCTGTTGATTTGTTGAAACGCTTTTATGAACAAGATAATCCGAACACTGATGGGAGTAAGGTACGCGGTATGGCGTCTGGTGGGACATTGAGGGACGAGTTGTAGCCTGTGGGTGTGAAGTTTGGGTCAGTGATTAATGGTGAACGCTTCGGAGCGAACGTTTTTAACGCTGTTTGAGTGAACAGTATTGAATAGGAATGGTCTACGGTAGAGTTAGGACTTTTGACGAGGGTGTACATTGACCCCGGAATTTTATGGAGAGGTGGTTAAAAATTTTGAAGGCATTAGATAAGATGCTGGTTGCTGGAGGCTAACAAATTTTTTCAGATTACGCGGCCTGTGGCCGATGTTACTTTTAGGGGCGTCCTGGTGGGCCTATAAAGGAATAGGTTTAGATTCTAGGTCACATTTTTCGCGTAGGCTTAGGCTTGGGCTTAGGAACACATTTTTGCAAACGCTTAGGCTCAGACTTAGGAATATGCTTAATCTACTGTTACGCTCCTAAAAGTTACATTGGCCCGGATTCTAAATGAATCATGTACCCACCCATTTTTATGGACAGTGCAATTCGAATATTGAAGGGACTAAGAGGTATGGTGATGGATTCAACGGGAAATGTGGAATGGCGAGTAGCGAAGAGCTTGGTTTCTGTTTTGTACAGCGTTACGATACCGTTTGGAATGAAGCAAGCTGGGCGGGGGGGGGGGTGAGAGGAACGTATAATATTGGAGATGTCTGTCGTGGGGCTTGTGTACCCTTGGTTGGTTTTTACTTCTCGGAGATGGTTTGGGGATATCAGTAATGAAAAGGCTGATTTGGTTGTAGAAAATGATATAAAGTGTGTTTTATGTGATTTTTAAAGTTAGCAAATGTAACATTTAGGGAGCGATGTGTTTACTGTTATTCCTAAGCCTAAGCCTAAGCCAAGCAAAAATAGTCTAAAGTTTAAGCTTATTTTATTCTAGTTTTACAAAAAACGTTCCGCCCCTGATGTTTACCTGGGCTCGTGTTTGGGGGACTCCGGTTATCCTAACGCCGGCCCTGGATGTGAGAATGGTTAAAGACTTACCACTGGTTGTGTTATGCTCGTATACATTATGTGTATTTATTTATATGTCTTGAATGCAAGACAGTTTCTAAATTGCTTTTCAGAAATCTGTGTCTGAAATTTTTAACAATTAAATGTCTTAATTTTAAGAGATTGTTTCATAAACGATATTTCTGAAATATAAGACAAATATGTCTGAAATGAAAGACATGTCTTGCTTGTCTTTGACACATACGTCTCTGAAACAAGGTTTAGCAGAGAAGTCGCCTTCAAAATTGGGAATTAAGCTCAACCAAATTTCCTAATTTTACAACCTAAGATACCTCCAAGACGCAAACTTAGGTTAGAGAAGCATGAACTCAACCCGAAATGTCGTTGAAATTCGATTATTTATATATATATTTATATTCTCTTAAGAATATAGCAACTTTTTTACGTACATAAAAATCAAAAAAATTTCTCGAATATAAGACAACTACTTCTTGTAAAAAGAAGATTGTTTCTTACAAATTGTAATTATACAAAACAGTAATTTCTTGAATATAAGATATTTATGTTTTAATCATTTCAGACACAAACTTCTGAGCTGTTTAAGGCTATTAATGTCTGAAATACAAGATATTAATGACTTGATAATTTAATAAAGTACGAGTCTTAAAATTTCAAGACAATTTATTTTGTGTGTGTATATTTTTTGAGGAAAATGTTTTGGTGAAATTATGAGCCTAACAATTAATAGTTGGAGCGATCTTCTAATTTAATTTTTCAATGTGGTTGTGCCAAGATACTTTCAGTAAAATTTGTGGCTGTTTTGTTTTAATCTATTCGGAGTTCGTCTAGACTTTAAGGCCTAACCATCCGAAATTTGGTCGGGACTTGTCCTATCTGTGGTCCGTATGTTTTTTACTTATCCTACAAAAACATGATTCGTGTCGTACACTGGCTGAGCTGAACGTATTTCTTTGGGACTACAATAGAGTACCTAATCTAAGCTTTAGACTAATGTTTGTGCTTCAGCTCATGCATTAGGTGTAAGCTCATTCTTACGCCTAGGCTTAGACTAGGAATATGTTTATACTACTATTGCAGCCCTGTTGTATATATTGGCCCCGTGATCATTGCATTTGCCCAATTGCTGTACCTGTCTACTTGTAGACTACAGGGCCAGGGCGTAGCAGTAGATTCAGCGTATTCCTAAGCTTAAGCTTTGCAAAAATGTGTTCCTAAGCCTACGCAAAAAATGTAATCTCGAACCTAAACCTACTCTTTTATAGACCCACCAGAAACCGGGACGTCCCTTAAAGGGCCAATGTAAAGAACAGGTGCGGAACAGTATTATAAGCTTTCCTAAGCCTAGGTCTAAGCTTAAGCCTAAGCCTAAGCGTAAGAATGAGCATATTCCTAATCCTAAACCTAAGCCTAAGCTTAAGCGTAAAAATGAATTTATTCCTAAGCCAAACAAAAAAATAGTCTAAAACTTAAGCTTTACTCTATTGCAGTCCCACAGAAAACGTTCCGCTCCTGATCTTTACATGGACCCCTTAAAGTAACATGGGCCGACTGGCTGTAGTCATATTTCACAGCAATCATATCGATCCATTTGCTTCTTGTCATACGGTACTTTAAACATTCATGGGATTTTAATTTTATACGTCTGTAAAACATAATCAATTGTAACGCGTTTCCCAACTATAGGTAGATTATTGGCCCATGTTACTTTGAGGGGTGTCCAGGTTTCTGGTGGGTCTATAAAAAAGTAGGTTTAGATTCTAGGTTACATTTTTTTGCTTAGGCTTAGGCTTAGGCTAAAGTTTAAGCTTAGGAATACGCTTAATCCACTGTTACGGCCCTTAAAGTAAACATTGGCCGGTCGATTTTCGGCGTTGAGGTAAATGCTTAGTTGGAACACACGAAACAGCGTATAAAGTTTTAGTTTTGAACAAATTTTGTGTCAATATTTACACAGTTAAAGTGTCGAATTTCTCAATAAAGGTGTAAAGCAAATCTTAAGTGCTCACAGAACAATAATATGATTTAAGTAAAGGGCGTAAAAGATTTGAACACCATTAAAGCTGACGTAGTGAAAGCGTGGACGTTCACGGTGGCCGGAGTTGAATTTATACGGACTTGTGGTGACGGCGTAGTGTTGGATCCGTATTCTCAAACGTGTGTAGCACACTGCCGATTGCTGACTTAGGTCTTTACAGGTTTCGAATCAGTGAATATTGAAATTAAATTTAAAACTCGTTTTTCGTGTATTTGTTCTATAATTGTGTGATAACTTTGAGATCCGGTATTGCATGAGTTTCGTTTAGTTTGAAAATCAACAGCTAACTGGTGATAGGTGCTGTACGCATTTGAGAATACGGTCATGAGTACGAAAATGATGGAAGAGCTATAGTTAGGAACGCTCATACGGAGCGAGTTCGAACTCACACTTTGCTGAGCTTGGATGATTGTATATATACCAGTACGCCACACAGCTTAACTCTTTGCTTACAGCAACGACTTTGTATATTTCCGAGGACGGATATTTTATGACCAGCCCATAAAAATAAGGCGGAAAACGTTGCCTTATAGTTGACCCAAGGAAATGGCAGTTATAAACACAGAAATCATACCGTTTTGTCATTTTCATACTGATTTTAGCCCATGGTACTTTTACGGGCGTCCAAGTGAGTTGAATTTGCCTCGGTCGGAGTCGAATTTAATTCTGTTTGTATAATCAGGAAAAACCTATTTCGGAGAGAGTCAATTTGACTCACTGACCATGTGCAGTGTATGATTTTGGCCCTAATTTTTTTATATTTTTATGCAACTGTTGTGTCCACGTGACTTTTACTTGCTCAGCACATAGTTTTAGACTGAATTGACCCAAAGTCGGACAAATAATTCGATGAACGGCCAATGTTACTTTTAGGGGCGTAACAGTAGATTAAGCGTATTCCTAAGCCTAAGCGTAAGCCTAAGCAAAAAACGATGAAAAATTCAAAGCTTCAGCTTGCTGGAAAATATCTTCAACTCAATACGTTTGAGCTTTCAAAACCGAAAGAAAAAATCAATTTCCAATTTTTGCTTTTATATTTTTTGACCCGTTGTGGGTGCGGCCTACTCGATTGGGTGGAAATTCTTCAAACTTTACAGACTTTACAAGTGAGGCTAAAAGTTTTCGCTGTAGCAACGAATTCTCCTTATCTGATTCTAATGTTTGGACCATTCTTTTACACCGTATCAAGGTGCAACCGGAGGTGAAAACTACCGGAGCCGACGCCGAAGCCGGAGGTCAACGAAACTTGCTGGAGCCGGAGGTGAGACGAAATTAGGTAGTAAAACTGATGGTTAATTATATAGTTAATTTTAGGCAATATCTGCAACATGTTATTAAGTTGTTTAGTTTTTAACGTTAATTTTCTGGGAAATTTCGGAAATTCTTTCCTGAAAATTGTGTCAAAAGTAAAACGAAACGCGCTAAACTGATCAATTTTGCAAAATTTTGCACAATTTTACTACCGAAATTGCCGGAACCTCCTGCAAAAATTCTGCCGAAGCCGGAGCCGGAGGCCGATTTTTTGCAAGGCGGAACCGGGCGTAGACCTCCAGTTGTACCCTGCTTTATCTTGGTTCTAACCGGGGTAAAGTAGTACTATGTCTTAGGGATTATCCATCTGTTTAACTCGTAATTTTATTCAAATTCTACACCATCCACACACCCCTAGTGCTTAAAATTGTATTAGTAAATAAATATTTCTTGTATGCAAGTAAAAATGTTTATCGGAAACGCCGCTTAAAACTTTTAAACTGCTTCTAAAATTCATATTTGCTTTGCTTAAGACGATGCTACTTTAAACACAACGGATGCAGCCACAACGAAGGTGTGAATTTCGGAAATAGTTTGTCCAAGTTGTTGACTCAAAGGTTTCCGGGTCAAGTTCGATTTACTCTGTATACGTCGGTTTTGTTTGACCCGTTAGATCAGAGGCGGACCTTTTTTGCCGTGCGACTGTAATGAAGTAAGCTTATTCTTAAGACTCATTTTTGCTTAGTCTTAAGCTTAAACTTACGCGTATAGGCTTAGGCTTAGAGAAATATGCTTTTACTACTGTTCTGGCCATGTTCTTTACGTTGGCCGTTGGTATTATAGGTTTGGCCAATGTAAACACATGGGCGGCACAGTTTTATAAGCTTATTCCTAAGTCTAAGTGTAAGCCTAAGCCTAAGCCTATGCGTAAACGTAAGAATGAACATTTTTTAAGCCTAAGCCTAAGCCTAAGCCAAGCAAAATAATTAGTCTTTAGCTTAAGCTTACTGTATTGAATTCCCACAGAAAAACGTTCCACTCCTGATCTTTACATGGGCCATAGATTTTATGCGCAGACGCGTATACTCCTACCAAACCTAAACCTAAGCCGTAACCTAAAAGAGGGTCCAATGATGCCTAAGGTTTTATTCGGGACTTGTTCTATATGCAGACGCTTTAAGCTGTTAAACACGTTCCCTGTACCTTGTCACGAGTAATATACCCCTAAATGTACCTCAGGGATTTTCGGCATATTAACCAATCACAGAAATGGTGTGACTCGCATTTGGACAATAATAGAGTCCGCAGCGTCTCAATTTGTTACCAACTACAGGCCTGTACATGTAAACGCGCATGGCCAACTCAAAACAAGCACCCAGAGAAGTGTCGTGAACAATACGTTTCGGTTGAATGATTAATAAATACGCTCGACAAGCGAGTGCGCGTATAAAGCTTGCGTGCTAGCTAGTATATTTTAGCTTGTACAAGTGGCTTTGGACCCGCGGTCGGCGTTGCATTGCGCTTCAAAATGTATGGTTCACAGTTTTATGCAGACAATGGCGCATGGCAGACATAGTGAACGCTTGTTCGGGCGGAAATAAAATTTAATTTCCTAAACACCTGTGAATCACACAGTTCGATGGGGAGAGTATTTGTTTATCAGTTCAGAAATACTAGGATATCCCACCTACGCTCGAACGGCTGATAGATGAAGAATATTGGCGTGCAATGGTTGTGGTCTAAACGGCAGTACAAGATGGGACCAGTGGCCCCAGTTCTTTGTCAACCCAGTCCCGCAGCCAGCTCACCTTTGCTAGGAAAGGTTGAAAAATTGTCCAGAGGGGCGTTCAATGTGTTTTAATGACGTTTACAAGCAAAGTTGAAAATTTACAAGGGCGGGTCAAAACGTTTCCAGGGGGGTGGCTGAGCCCCCTGGGCCTCGCTTGGATTCGCGGCTCGTGTCAGCGTTCGAAAAGGATTAAAAGTAAGAAATAGTTTTCCCTACTGTGACCAGATTTTACGAAGCGCTTTCGTCAAGAAATTTTGGCTTCATCGTTTAAGTGTAAGATCAGCATTCTCAAATGACTGTTGAACTTATCATGAGCATTAACATCAAGAGTGGATGATGCATATTTCAACAAGAGTATACAACTGGATAAATTTTGTGTAACAAAGAAATGTACCCAGCACGCGTTGCATTTTGCCCTTCCCCTCACTTTTATGGGGCTGTTAAAACCACGAAAGTAGATAAGCACTGTTTACAGCGCACGGTGAAAAATATTTTTGATATAAATTTTGGTCGTTTATGGGTTTAAGCTTTGTTCTGTGTGCAGTCAACCCCCATGAGTGCGACGTATGGGCAAAACGCAACGCGCGGTGGTACTTTTTATACAAGGCGTATTTTAAAAACGTGCACATCTTGTTCAGTCATTATCGACTGTTGATGTTTTAAAATATGCGAAATATTAGAACTACACTATCGCGTAGTTCCAAAATTGAAATTCGTATCAAAAAGGGACTCATGTAAAGATCAAAGGCCGAACGTTTTTCTGTAGGGCTGCAATCGAGTAAGCTTAAGCAATAGACGATTTTTTGCTTGGCTTAGGCTAAGGCTTTGGTTTTGGAATATGCTCATTCTTGCGCGTAGGCTTAGGCTTAGGCTTCGGCTTAGGCTTAGGCTTCGGCTTCGGCTTATAGACCTATTTTTTACTGCATCTTAAAAGCATGTCAAGTGCAGTTTAAGGTATACTTCCGCTGCAACTCAACAATTTAGCTAAATCAGTATTAAAGTTCGTTCAATATTTATACAACCTGTTTGAAAACCTATCGCTAAATGATGATAGCTGCTATAACCGTATCAAGATTGCTAGATGCCCGATAATCAACAATTAGCTATGGCATTAAGCTTATATAGAACACACTAAATTTTAGCTAATTATCTCGTTGCAGTTATCATTTATACTAAAGATTTTCTATAATTTATCATATTCCATATTTAGTGTAGATGCCTAATTAAATAGATTATATATGGTCGTCAAACGAAATGTTCCCCAATGAATGTGGTTTTAGTAGCGGGTTAGCTAAAACCGGAAGGTTCGACAAATAAATTCCAAAGCGTAAGCGTACGGATAAGCCTTGGAGCCTAAGCGAAAAAAATTAGTCTAAAAGCTTATGTTTACTCTTTTGCAGTCCCGTGGAAAAACGTTCCGACCGTGGTATTTTCGTGGGCCAAAATATACAAAAACAAGAGATAAATGGCTAAAATTGACCAAAGTAAATGTATTGTCAAATGTGTTATTGTCCGTCTCACGAAGGTTTGAGCCCCCCATAGTCTCAGTGTCGACCAGTACACCAGCCCATGCAAAGATCAGGGACGGAACGTTTTTCTGTGGGACTGCAATAGAGTAAGCTTAAGCTTTCGACTAATTTTTTAGCTTGGCTTATGTTTAGGCTTAGGCTTACGAATAAACTCATTCTTACGCTTAGGCTTAGGCTTAGGCATATGCTTACGTATCGGTTCATTCTTACGCTTAGGCTTACGGTTACGCTTAGGCTTAGGAATATGCTTAAGGAAATTTTTTTAAAAACATTTATATATAAAAAACTTTAGGATACGAAATATCCCAATTTTTCAAAAATTCAAATTCAACCGTGTAATAACCAATGGAAGCCCCAAAAAGCTAACATATCCAAATTGTCAAACTCGACCCGGTCAAACGCCAGCTGGAACAAAACCACAATGGCCGTGTAACGATTATGGGTGGAACGTTATTCCGTGGGACCATCTTTTAGCTTTATACTAATATTTTTGCTTTGGCTTTAGTCTTAGGAATATACTTGTATACTACTGTTCCGTCCCTGTTCTACACATTTGACACAAAAACAATGCCAAAAACATATTAAGTACCTGTCAGGTTTTACACGGTCCCTGTTGCGGCGTCCGAACTAAAAACTAAACCAGATGAGAATGCAACATTAATAGAATTTCAAACCTGTAGATTGTACAAAGCCTATATAGCGTTGTGTACTGTTACGTAAATGGCCGTAGAGATCGCTGTTAAATTGGACCACATTAGCGCGTTACAATAGTTTTCAAAATTCCACAGCGCAGAAACATAAACGAATGCTGTTACAACTGCAAATTTAAGCAAAATTCCTTTAGAAATATTAAAGCATCGCGTTTTATGTTTGTGCTTAAATTTAAAAATCGTAGACCGCATTTTCTCGCCGTATCCATATTTTTCAAAGTATTACTATTATAATATAACTGAAATTTTTTTATATAATTTTAGCAAGTGAATAGAACAGGGCCATTACAGTATGCATAGTTTCGGTCAATGTAAAGAACAGCGATGAAACAGTATTATAAGCATATCCGTAGGTCTAAGCCTAAGCCCAAGCCATAAGCATAAGCCGTAAGTGTAAGAATGAGCATATTCCTAAGCGTAAGCCTAAACCCAAGCATAAGCCTAAAGTGTAAGAATGAGCATATTCCTAAGCGTAAGCCTAAGCCCAAGCATAAGCCTAAAGTGTAAGAATGAGCATATTCCTAAGCGTAAGCCTAAAGCCTAAGCCCAAGCATAAGCCTAAGCCTAAAGTGTAAGAATGAGCATATTCCTAAGCGTAAGCCTAAAGCCTAAGCCCAAGCATAAGCCTAAGCCCTAAAGTGTAAGAATGAGCATATTCCTAAGCGTAAGCCTAAGCCTAAGCCGAGCAAAAAAATTAATCTAAAGCTTAACATTACTTTATTCTAGTCACACAGAAAAACGTTCCGCCCCTGATCTTTACATAGGCTCATATTTCGCAAAAATGTGCTCATGGCTAAGCCTAAAGCAAAAAAAATTAGTCTAAAACTTTAAAGCTTAACTCTATCGCAGTCCCGCAGCTGATGTTTAGTTGGGCCATAATTTTAAAAATGAAACGAGCAAAAATGTGTAAAATATTTTGATCCGTAGCTGGTTACGAATGCGAGTAGCGTCAGGTGATGAACGTTTTATTGTGGGACTGTAATACAGTAATCTTTTAAACTTTACACCAACTTTTTGCTTAGGCTTGGTTGTAAGCCCATTCCTACGCTTAGGCTTTAAGGCTTACGCAATAAACTATAATGACTTAATTAACTCAGACGGAAAGCTACTTATTTCTGAGTTAGTAACAGTAAACTGCACCTCACTCTGAGTTGAGGCTCACATTGAGTTGCGTTGAGTCTGGCTGAGTTGATTAATTAACTCCGAATGAATTGAGTCAACTCGAAATGCTGAGTTGTGATAGTCCTAACTCTGACTGAGTGATTCAACTCATTCTGAGTGATTCAACTCATTCTGAGTTAAAATCAATTCACTAAAGTTCACAGTGTAGAAAAATGCTTATACTACTGTTACGACCCTGTGGTATTTCTTGCGGTGGTAAACATTAATTGATTCCACCATCGCTGCCCACTTTGATTAAAAATGCGAGTAGCCGGCTCTGCTCAAACATTTTATTTTTGATTTTGCATTTAAACCATTTATGTCAACATAAACTGCAATATAGTACATAGAACGCAAAATGTATATCTTTATATATAGAGAAGCAGTTAAATTGCAATACAAGTGAATAATTGCAAAAACATAATTATACAATTACCGGCACATGCAAAGATCAAGGGCGAAACGTTTTTTTGTCCGACTGCAATAGAGTGAGCTTAAGCTTTAGACTACCTGTTTTTGCGTTGCTTAGGCTAAGGATTAGGCTTAGGAATATGCTCATTCTTCCGCTAAGGCTTTAGGTGTAGGAATTTGCTTGTGTGTTCCGCCCGTGTTTTTACATCGGCCCGGCTACCTTTAGCCAACATTAAACCAGGCCTGACACCCATTGGGGCCGCAAAAAGAGCTCATGTCCGATTTCAGACGCTTTGGCTTAGGTTAACGCTGAAGCTATTAATAGGCGAAGACTTAGGCAAAGTTTTCGGCTTACACTTAGGCTTAGGTGACTCTTTTGTTAAACCTAAGCATGTGGAAGTGAGTAAGTGTACAAAACCGCAAAACGTGAATGCTATCATCAGTTGTTGCGTTTAAACCAAATTCGTCGAATACCAACTGATTAATCTTCGGCTAATTACACAGCAAAATTCCAATGAGTTGATTAATTCACTCAAAACGAGTGTTGAGGGCGTCCAAGATTCTAAGTTTTGTCAGTCCCAACTCAGATTGAGTGATTTAGCTGCATTCTGAGTTAAAATCAACTCGGCGAAATTTACAGCGATAGCAAACCGGTACAGTTACAAGAAACGTTGGTGTGTTTTGAAATTCTGGTTCTGTCTGTCGAAAGCTACGCGCCCAATGTAAATTCCGATGCGTTGATTAATCAACTCTGAGAGCGAATTGGTCATTTCTTGTAATTTTTTAGTTAAGTAATAACAGCAGATATGAACTCACTCTGAGTTGATTCAATTCCGGGTTAATAGACTACCTCAGGATGAGTTCTTACAATTCACAATTCTGAGTTTTGAAAGATTTAACCCAGAGCTCAGATCTCTGAGTGGATTCAACTCATTATGGCCTAAAATCAACTCACTGGAATTTACAGTATGTCACTTTGTGACAACTCGTACAAACGGAGATTCGAATATATACCGATTGTCAACTGAGGTTTTCAACAGCAGAAATTTGTAAAATCAAACAAATCTAATCAGTTACTTAGCCATTTTATTAATAAGATTTGATACAGTGCAAGATACCCATGTGCGTATCCAAGTTTCTAAAAGGGGAATGCCTTGGTCCTTTGCAAATTTCAAATGGGGGGACTTCTTGTACTGAAAAAAAGTCTTGCACCCCTGGACAAAAATCCTAACAAACAGGCTTTTACCCCTGAACGCTCCACGGCTACACCCTTGTGTTCAGTTAAGTCATATTTGACATCAAAAGAATAAGACTTATTAACACTGTAAATTTCAATGAGTTGATTAAATAAATCAACTAGCGAGTAAATGATTTCTGAATTAATGTCAGTAAACATTAACTCACTCTGAGTTACGTTGACTCTCACTGTTAGTCGAGCTGACTCCGACAGAGTTGATTAATTAAATCAGAATGAATTTAACCAACTCAAAATTCTGAGTTCTGATAGTCCTAACTAATACTGACTCATTCAACTCATTCTCCGTTAAAATCAACTCGCTGAAAGTTACAGTGATAGAAAATTTCGTCAGATAAAATCGTTTGTAATTAAGTCTAAAACACTTAAAACTACTTGAATCAAATTTCAGCTTAGCTTCAATAGAAAACTTTCTGTGGTAAAACTTGTTTGGCTATTAACCCCTTCTCACATAGAGTAGACTTTGAGCAACTTATACCGATATGCACCTATACTGAGTAAGGGCTACTCCGTGTTTTGTGACATTGCGGAAAAGTTTAGAATTTAGACCATATTTTTGCTTAGGCTTCGGTTTACACTTTTTTCAAAGCTTAGGCTTAAGAAAATGCTTAATCAACAGTTACAGGCTTAAAGTAGCCATTGGCCGCAATGAGTTGATATACGTATTTTGGAAAATATTCATGTGAGAAAGGGCTAATTGATGAATAAATTGAGAAATTACACTAGGTATTAATGTTTGAAACAATCACTATAAAGTCTATAAAGTCAGATGTCAAAAAATAACAATAATAATATACAAAAAACAAGAGAAACAAACATATTAAAAACAGTAAAGCTCTATGTTACCAATCACTTTTGTTAATTTCACTCCATAAAGCAAGACACTCACTGTTATACACACAGGATTTTAGAACATAAGAGACAGCATCAGTAATAAATACACTAATATTTTCCCCCTATTTCGCATGAATATTCTATATTTGATCTGAGATCTAAGACAGCTTTCCCAAATACTATAGAATTTATAATTAAATCTGGAATGTCCTACATACGTATTTTGGGCAACTTTTCAGCATACACTTTGTTACAGTATTAGAACAGAAACGTGATTGTTTTGTGAAACGAAAATTTGTATGCAGATTGTTGTGCATTCGCTAACTTTTGAGCGTTGCGCAAAACCGGCTAACTAGTAGCACCTATTATACCAGTTTGCAATTGCATTTCAAACAAACGAATCAACTGTCTGTTTTCAAATTGCGTTCAGCAGCAGCATGCAAAATTTCGAGGCTTAAGATCTAATTGACTCTGGCAGAGTCGAATTTTGACTCAGTTTGTGTAGTCAGGAAAAGCCTATTTCGAAGAGAGTCAATTTGACTTACCATTTTTTTGCAGTGTACACAGTTGAGAACACGAACCTCAAGCCGATATTCACAAATGTATATATAGCAACTATAGCCAGCGAGACAAGTTCCCGAACACGTGCAGTTGTAAATTTCAAATTCTACCTGTGCCTAAATACGATTAAAATCAAATTTGAAAAATGTGCTAAATTTCGAAACTCTTCATTCCATTGATTCGAAAGTTACACGACCTATCACCAACTGGCGATAAATGCTCTATACACATTTGAGAATACGAGCGTGGATCTCAGATATTGAAATAGAAAATATTCATGCGGGAAAGTGTAAAATTTTCAAATACCGGTTAAATGGTTTCAGAGACTGTTCACCAGCTAATATCTAAGCTATTTCTTAAAGTATGAACCGACACCACAAGCCGGGCATTTTTCAATCTCTATGGCGTCCGGTTCCGTTCGTCTTCGTGCAATATCGTACGCGAATTACTCGCGTCCGAATCCGTACGCTGACGGACGGAAACACACGACAAGTATAGCGCCATCCTAAAACTTTAGAGTTATGATAGGAAATATAATTTTTATTGTTGTGTCGTGTGTTTTAAAATTTTACCAATTTTAACCCCTTCTCACATTGAGTTGCCTGTAGGCAACTCAGCGCAGTGTATATGCGTTAAATAATATATATCGCACCGTGTTTAACAATTGCAACACGTATACATAGTACTAAATCACCACAAGACGTGAGAGCCTCCTCGGGCTCGAGCGTCAAGCTCCTATAGCTGAGTGGTGATGGTATACGCCTCCCACTCCAGTCAGTGGAGTTCGAATCCAAGCATAAAAGTAGGTCTCAGCGAAAATAGAAAATATTCTTGAGATAAAGGGTTAAAAGCGTAACAAACCAGACAAGCCAGATTTATATTAAATTTATTCAACACCATATGGCTAATGAGGAAAGGTATCCTTGAGCCCTTTCCATGGGGTTTGAACCTGGTTAATGGATTTTTTGTGAATTTATAGTACAAATGTTTATCCTCTGATAGTGAATTTGCTTCAAATCGACGATAATTTGTCATCACAACAACATTAAGGCACACCATATATTCACTGTTGTCAGTTCCGGTATCCAGGGTCCGTTCCAACGTTTTTTCCGGAGGCAACTTTTAGGATTGAGGGTGACCACTGTCGCGTTGACGGTGAACGACCAAAACGAACTCTCCAATGGCTGACCAAATAGTAATGAACTGTTGCAAATATTTCACTGAGAAACTTTCTGAAACCAAAAAATAAAACAAATGCGAAAAACAGACATGAGAAAAGTTATAACAAAAAACATTGTACACTGCAAAAAATGGTGAGTCAAATTGATTCTCTCTGAAATTCGGTTTTCGGGACTACAAAAACTGAGTCCAATTCGATGCAGCCAGAGTCAAACGTGCGACTCAATGAGTCGAATTTCAGTCTGGCGGAGTCGAATTTTGACTCAATTTGTGTAGTTACGAAAAGCTTATTTACAGAGAAGCAAATTTGACTCACCATTTTTCCCGTGTATACTTCGTCATTATATAGGTTTAGGTTCAAGTTTAGGCTTAGGAAAACATTGAAGCTGGCTAAGCTTTCGCCCAAGATTTTACGCAAGCCAACCCGTGAAGCGTTGGCCTTAAAAATAAGGGAAACAGCAACAGAGACAAGACGAAAATTAAGATTTAAATTTCACGAGCCGTCATTCAGGCATTAGACGACATATTTAGTTTAGACTTTTTAGATTAACACTTTTTTTTTCAACGCTTAGGCTTAGGCTTATAGGAATATGCTTAATCTGCTGTTACGCCCATTAAAGTAACATTGGCCGAAATTTGTATTACTTTGAGTTGCGCGCCGGGCAACTTCAATTCTAAAGCCTTTGTACTTCAGTCAGAAATCGATCCAAGTCAAAGGGTAACTTAAGTAATACCCCTGCAATCCAGCTCAATGAGAGGTCCATATCATCAACACTTGACTGTAAAAAACCGAGATCGGTTCAAACAATAGGGATACTGTAGTTACCCACCTAGTACTCCCTAACAGCTTAAACTCACTTGATTTACGCTTAAGCTAATCCACCAGTATTAAGCTAACTTTTTAGATTAACTAATCTAACAGATAGGTTTACGCTTAAACTCATTTAAAATCTTACATATTTTCAGTTTAAGCTAAAACTTATTAAACTGTTAGATACACGGCTGCTCTTGTTACTTAATCTAAAAATACGTTTACTTAAACTCGTGTTAAACTTAAAAACATGTTAGTTCAAGTGAAACTTTAAATTCTAGTTTAGTTAGTCCGTCCAGCCATTTAAGTTTGACTTAAGCTGATATTCAAGTATAGTTAAGCTATAATTTAAGTTTAAGTTTTTAGAGAGTAGTGGTATTCTCAACTGTGTATAGCATCTATTGGCAGTTAGTAAAATGCGTCGTCAAAACACGATTTCAAAAGATGATAAACTACTGTGAATAATGTTTAGCCCCGCGCCTAGCAAAGTAAGCTGCCTACGGGCCTGATACTGCAGTAGGGTATAAGTGTAATTAAAAATGTGCTGAATATTAGAACTCATATTTGGTTTCCTTCAAAAGTTACATGACCTATCATCAACTGGTTAAAGGTGCAGCACACATTTCAGAATATAGACATCGAACTCCAAATATAAATAAACCGTTCGCTATGACGACTCGACTGTAACGGCTTGATACTCAAGTACGGCAAGGCGTTCATACACTGGAAAAATGGTGAGTCAAATTGACTCTAACCGAAATAAGCTCTACGGGACTACACAAACGATGTCACATTCGACACAGCCAGAGTCAAACGTGCGACTCAGTGACTGGAATTTGACTCTGGCGGAGTCGAAATTTGACTGTTTGTGTAGTCCCGTAAAGCCTATTTCGGAGACAGTCAATTTGACTCACAATTTTTTGCAGTATAAATTAAAACTGCTATAAAATTGCTAAAACTATAAACGTTTCTTACCATTATTAAACAGCCATACCGCTATCCGTTATCTTCACCAATGACATAGCTTTGGCTAAATTCTTAACCCCAAACATTGTGTCATTTTGAAATGAGAACATCCAAACCACACAGAAAGCAATGTCAGAAACCCTGAGCTACAGACCAATATGGGCCAAAGTGTCAAGTACGATTTGTGTCAATAATACGACAAAACGTTGAAAATGTTCAATATACACAATACTGTAACAGGCTTGTTTGATACGCGCAGCTATCTTTGTTATATATCCTGTTGATCGAAGTTGTTTTGAATAAATCCTCTCGAAAGACGCTATTTAAGCCAGGCCAATGCTAGCTATCCGTCGAACTGCAACCATTTTTTTGCTGGACATAGGTGGCCAGGCTTTGCTCGCGATTATTATTAGAAAGTCCTCGGTTGTCAAAGGCTACAAATGATGGCGGATTTCAGCTCAGTAGTTGTTATTGCGTGAAAAATCGAACAAGTATTATCACCGAAATCTGTAACAAACCGACAACTGCAACCATTTTTAAGCCATAGCTAGCAAACTGGCTTTGTTACACTAAACTACAACCATTTTGTGGAAACATAGCTAGTCATTATTGGCTTTTTTCGCCGAAAACCACAAAGTTTTCCAATGTCAAAGCCGTTACATATGATGTCCCATCTTCAGTCCAGTTGCCATGGCGTGCAAGTTCGCCGCAGCAGCGGCCGCTGCCGGATGTTGTTCGACGACAGACTGTTGTAAATGCGCATATTGCATAGGGCTTGCAACTGCAGCATGTTGCATCATTTGTAAGTAACCAGCTGCATTTTGATATTGTTGTTGTTGTTGTTGTTGTTGTTGATATTGTTGTTGCTGTACGTCTTGTTGCAAATGTGAATGATTGCTAATCGCAGCAGTTGAGGTTGCTAAATATAACGAGGCATTACAGGCAGTTTGACGTTCGTCTCCTTCCGGTCCAGGTGGGCCCGCGCTGGCGGCGCCACCGTTCACAGCTGATGGCATCGGTGATGTACTATGACAACTTGGAATTGTTCCTCCAGTAACTGCGGCTGAATACGCGTTTGCTGCTGAAATTTGAGGATGCCCAGCGATTGTCATTCCGTGAAGATTTGACGAATTAATTCGGCAAAATGGCGACGATATTACAGAGTTTGACTGACCTGTTTGAGGTGGGCCGTATAAGCTACCGCTTCCTCGGGTTGTTTCGCCGCTAGGGAGCATTCCTGAATCAACGAGAGGTTGAGGTGAGGACGTCCCTGCCCCACCTGTCTCTGGATCAAGCTTAACGCCTTCAGATTTGATTCGAGCCAGCGAATTTAGTTGTCCGTGTGATTGTTGATGTAGCGGAGGGTGTGCGCTTGGCGAACTAACCCCAATGCCTCCTGTCGATAATTGTGACCCGGTATGTGCACTTGTAAGGGGGGTAGCGGTTGACGACGACGAATATGGTGACCCCCCTGGCACAATATGATACCCTGTGTGTAGGCCTGTAGTAGATGCTGACGTGTCATTTTGATTAGACGGGGGTGAGCCGGCTGAAAATGCTTTAGGAGATACGCTGAGAGAAGCGCCACCCCCGTACGAACGTAACAGGTCCGCGTTTACGATGGCTGAGCCATTAGGGAGGCTGGTACCCATGCCACCGTATGCCCCACTTGGTGCCACTGCTCCATTCATTTGCGCAGTTAAATGATCGTACCGTTGGTACATACCTGCAACCTAAAATAGTAACAGCAAATTAGCAATTATAGCAATCACTCATGCTCACCCATGTTCACTATACGGCAGGATTCTAACCGGAACAAGATTTTGCCGGAAGCGGAATCGGAATCAAATTTTTCAGTCGGAACCGGAATCGAGAACAAGTTGTAGTAATTCTATTAAAAAGTTAAAGGTGTATGACTTAACATTTGTTGCAGTATGCATGTTTCCGTAACTGTTCACAGTTTGAGTAAAAATTGTTTATATAGCTGACGGAATACACGTAACAACACGGAATATTTACTAAGAAAAAACTAACAGAATAATTGCAAATGAACAAAATAACCCGAAATAAGCAAAATCTAAGTTCAATCATCTTAAAAACTCATGACCGAAAAATCAGAATTCCGGCATCGAAACAGCAGTCAGCCGGAATCGGAAGTGAAATTTTGCCGGAATTTTAACCGGAAACTGGAATTCCGATTGAACCCTGGTATACGGGTCTGTTTAGCATACCTGAACTTAATCCTAAGCCTAAACCTAAGCCTAAAGCTTCTTCAGACATTGTCATCTGTCTACCAGTGTGGAGACCCCTATAAATAACATGTTCCCTTAGGCTTATGCTAAGGCACAGTTTTAGGGCACCGGCCATGTTATAATATTATCAAGGGCCTGCCTCCTGGACACAAATTTAATGATAAGCATGAACCTAAGCCTAAGCCAAAGCCTTCAGCCCAGGCTTGCCACGCTCTATGTCTCCCAGACACTCTGTATCAAAGTGGGGTGGCCCCCGATCAACATGTTTCCTCGTGTTGAGGTCATGCTTTGGCCAATGCTATGCGCCGTAGGGTGGCGCAATACTTTTGATGACGTCCGGCGCTGGCCGTCACCTTCGGCACCGTGCCATATCGTAAGTGAATTACTCACGTACGATACCGTAAGGTTACGGATGGCGTCGCACGACCTCTATAGCAGTGGCGGATCCATGGGGGCCACCCCGGCCGTGCCCCCCTCCCACAAACAGCATCTCGACAAAAATTATATAGTGTCAATTGCTGTTCTATGCTCTTTATTTCTCTGTTTTATACACAATAGTATAAGCACGCTTTAAAGTTTCGAACTCACCTTTATTTGGCCCTGGAGTCATTTATGCGCTACAATTAGGGATAATAGACATTTATGGACTCTAACAAGGGTTTAAGGACTCTACCCGCTTACGGACTCTTATTAGGGATGCGGACTCCTATTAATTGGGACTCAAAATGGGGACCCCCTCTTATTTGAGTCACTACAGCATATGTCAAAAATAAGTTTATTACCTGTGAAATTTTGGCCCCCCCATTCTGAGATCCTGGATCCATCACTGCTCTATAGCACCACCCTAAAAGTTCCGATAGCCAAATAAAAATACCAGTACAACAACCGCTAACCTGTTGCATTTGATGTTGATACGAATCCAGTTGTCCACCGAATCCCACCGGATAACCAGCTGCGGCCGCTGCCATGCCATAGCTGGAGTACAAAGCTTGATGATGGCCTCCACCGCTACCTTGGGGTTCCAAAGGCGACACCGCATTCCGCATATGCTCACCTCCGCCGAACATAGCCCCATTCGGACCGCCCTGACCTGCTGGACCCCCTCCTAGGCCATTATTTGCACATCCTATCCCGCCAGACTGCGGCATAGCGCCCGAAGCAGACCCGGTCCCTGTTCCCATTCCATATTTATCTTTTTTCAGTGATCCTTTTTGTTTTCGCCGCGGTCGATATTTGTAGTCCGGATGATCCTTCATATGGATCGCTCTCAGCCGTTTCGCTTCGTCGATAAATGGTCGTTTTTCGCCTTCGCTCAACTGTTTCCACTCAATCCCGAGACGTTTTGAGATTTCAGAATTGTGCATCTTTGGATTGTCTTGGGCCATTTTTCGCCGTTGACCACGGGACCAGACCATAAACGCGTTCATAGGCCGTTTGACTCGGTCCAAATTTGCGGCGCCGGCGGCATCTTTCTTGGTTGACGCTGTCAGTCCTGGAGGAGTTATCCCTTGAGACATCAGCGCTCCAGGGGCTCCTGTTGTTGTTGGCCGTAGTGCTCCGACGGATATGTCGTAGACACTTCCAGTAGGCGCACCTGTTGTGGGCGTTCCGGATCCAGCGCCGTTGTTACCTCCGTTTGTTGTCGCGGGACCGGTTCCGGTTATGATCGACATACAGTGTTGGTTGGCTACAAACAAAAACAAAACACGAAATTAATATTGAATTAAAGATAAAATCAAACAATAAAAAAATAAAAAACACAAAAATCGAAGGATAAGTACGAAATATAGCAGATAAGTGGTTGTCTTTTATATCTCCAAACGAAGGTCGAAACGCATACTTGCTAGGTTTTCAAAGACAACATTTAATTGTTCTAAATTACGTAAATACCATATAGAGTCCGTCACGAAAACTTTAGCTGCGAGCGCCGGTGGGGGCTTGAATCTGCGGCTTAACGATTTTTATCAGTTCGCTTCTCGACACACTCAGCTACGCAGTCATGCAAACATTTCGCTACAACTGTTTTATCGTAAAATATCCGATTCACCGGGTAAATTGTAACCTAAATTAAGGTTTTTACGAACAGCCTGCAAAATCGTACACTGGAAAAAAATGGTGAGTCAAATTGACTCTCTCCGAAATAGGCGCTACGGGACTACACAAACTGAGTTAAATTCGAGTCCGCCAGAGTCAAATTCGAGTCCGCCAGAGTCAAATTCGACTCTCACTGAGTCGCACGTTTGACTCTGACCAAGTCGAATCTGACTCAGTTTGTATAGTCCTGTAGAGCGTATTTCGGAGACAGTCAATTTGACTCATCAATTTTTACAGTGCAGCCATGATTTAATTTTGACAAATTCAAGTAAAAATAATTCATTTGTAAAATATATCAAATAGGTTTAATTGGGTCATATATTTATTGAGTACCGGATTATAACTTGAAAAGCGAAAAAGCATCAATAAAATCCGGCAAAATAGTCGTTTTTAGCTTAATAACCTCGTCGGATGCTGCTTAACGCCTACCATTAGAAGTTTCGTGTTTTCGACGCAATTTGCAGCTGTAAAATGTTTTTAAAGCTTTGAACCCCAAAAATTCAGCAAAAACACGCCCCTGCTTGCCAGCTACATACATATTCCCTCGATACAGAAACCTGGATCCGCTGCTGCGAATTTGACACTTTGAAACCAACCCCCTCACCAACTTTTAGCAATAATTTTCAAACAATCAAAGCATAAAAGCTACATTTTAAGCAGGCAACTTTGAAATAATAAATATTTTACATTCCAACGCTACTTTTAACCGCCTCTCATCGAATTCCTGGTCTTTGAACAAGAATTCAAATTGTTTCGGCTGTGGCTATAAAATATTGTTCGGCTTCACGTTTAACTCAACTCGAAAAAAATTCAATTCGAAATATACTCTCGTTTCATTCAACGCAATAAAATTATGTATTTTGATGTGAACCCGTAAAGTTAATAATAATAATAATAATATTTATTAACTGTCATTCAAAATATATCAACACAATAGATTGAAATTCTCTCGATACCAATAAAATTCAACTCCGCAGTCATTTGAAAAAAAGTATCCGCTATGAGCTAACGAGAGAGGGAGCCCAACAGTCGTCTGTCTGTAAATATTACAAGAGTATATAATACAAGAGTATGCAACTCTTGGCGTTATGAGCTTACGAGAGAGGGAGTCCAAGAGATCTCTGCTTGTAAATATTACCAAGAGTGCATGATACCAGAGTGTGCAGCTCTTGGGGTTTGGCTTGTAGGGCCGGAGCAGCAAATGCCCATACCGCTTCATTTGGGTGTCCCACACCTAAAGGATCCAGTAACCGGTTGAAACAAAACCGCCAAAACTTGAAAATGAGTCTGGCTGCTCGCTCGAGACCTCACCCCTGTCTGCTCCGGCAATGTCGGCATGGCACAAAATGTACCCGGCACGCGTGCGTTTTCGACCGACCCCCATATTTAAGGAGAAGGGTTGCAACCAGTACGAACCATGGCACTGTACGTATTTGACATCCAAAATGCTCCGGTATAGTTTAATTTATGATTATTGCATGTAACAACCGCCCCAATCTAAATAAGGGGGGTTGGTCAAAAACGCAATGCCTGGGTGGTACCTGTCACTTGTCAGTGTCTCCTGCAGGGACGTGTGTTCCAGAGATGGGAGTGGAGAGGCATGGAGCCGTGTGGGGTTCCATGGAGCAGGGTAGGGCGGGTCGAAATTGGCCGCCCATGGGGCCAGCCATACATGACGCAAAAATACGCCAATAATGGGCAAAAAAATTTTCAGTTTCGAAAATGTTCAATAAATAAAAGTCGCGAGAACATACACTGCAAATTTCAATGAGTTGATTTTAACTCAGAATGAGTTACATCACTCAATTTGAGTTAGGACTATCAGAACTCAGAATTCTGATTCAATTCAACTTTTTCTGAGTTAATTAATCAACTCGGCTAAAATCAACTCAACTCAGAGTGAAAATCAACTCAACTCTCAGATTGGGTTAATGTTTACAAATATTAATTTTAGAAATAACTAATTCGCCAGTTGAGTTGATTAGTTCACTCACTGGAATTTACGGGTTGATGGGACACACCTTTCAGTGGAGATCCAAGAAGCTGTTAGAAAAAATTGATCGAGTGGTCGGACGTGGTGGGGCGTCCGAAGGTTGTCCCACTTATACTACATTATACTCGTCAAAATTCCTAGAAGGACGTTAAAGGCTAAACATTTCTACACTCTTCAGAATAACCTGCTACACTGTAAATTCTAGTGAGTTAATTAATCAACTCACACGGAAAGTTGGTTATTACTAAGTTAATAACAGTTAAGTTTAACTCACTCTGAATTGACCTGATTCTCACTCTGAGTTGAGCTGATATAAGAGAAGTTGATTAACTAATTCGAAATTAGTTGAATCAACTCAAAATGCAAAGTTCTGATAGTCCTAACTCAGACTGAGTGATTCAAGTCATTCTGATTTAAAATCAACTCACTGGAATTTACAGTGTAGATTCCACAAGTCAAAAAAGTTAGTCTTTCGTTAGACACCAAATGTTTTTGCAACGCCCCTTCTATGTGTAGTTGACCATGCTTATAAAACCAACGTTATACCCTTAAAGTGAGGCAACGCCCATCTATACGTCAAATTATAAATTCGCCGAATTTTATTGAGCCAAAAATGGTTTGAGTTGACATTTAACCTATCAAACCGCCCCCTCAGAACAACAACAAAAACAGCAACAACAAAAACAGCAGCAGCAGCAGCAGCAACAACAACAACAACAACAACAACAACAACAACAACAACAACAACAACAACCACACCAACAACAACAACAACAACAACAACAACAACAACAACAACAACAACAACAACAACAACAACAACAACAACAACAACCACACCAACAACAACAACAACAACAACAACAACAACAACAACAATAACAACAACAACAACAACAACAACAACAACAACAACAACAACAACAACCACACCAACAACAACAACAACAACAACAATAACAACCACAACAACCACAACAACAACAACAGCAACAAACGACACGACTTCAAAACGCAACGAACTCTGGGCCGTAGCCAACGAGGGGGACACGAAAAAGTTTTGGTCCCCATAGTTAATTTTCAATTTTACTTGTAGGTCAACGAAAACCCTTGTATGGCCCTCCTATACCATTTTTGCCCCCCCTTCACAACAAGGTGAGCTGGCTACGGGCCTGAATGAACTAACGACGTAAAAAAACGACAAAGTATTAACTGTCCCTGATTGGGTGTTCGAGGGGACTCAACAAAGTTGTCCCAAGTTGACCAAATTGACTGAAACGAATATCGCAAGCCTTGAAAAAAAAACAAAGAAAACTTGCTTAAATTCGGCTCCGGTCAGCGTGATATTTTATACTTCTCATGGACACAGAAAATTTTTTTCAAAATCTGAATCGAAATCAAAATTACAATTTCAAATTGAAACTGCGTAAGCGAAACAACTTAATGTTTGCTGTCGTAAGCGGTCGGCCGAAACACAAACACTTCGCCAAAATGTAATCATACGCCTAATCCTTAAGCCTAATCCTTAGCCGATCCATAGACGTTGAATGTGAATAATTGTATGCTCAAAAATCAAAAAAATAAAAAGAAACAAGAAAATTTTCACAATCTTGAAAAGATAACATTCCAGATTCCAGCTAAGCTCCCGCTGGACCGCCTTTAAGGACACAGGCGGTGGTAAGGCCGTTTTCACACGGTTCCTTAGCTACAACTGAGGATGCTACCCTGACCGACGTTGTCGTCCCGAAACATTTTGCGATGCAAAATCACTCATCTGAAGCTGACCCAATGTGTTTTCTGTAGCAAAACAGCTTAAAAGTATGGCTATGCATAGAATATCAACTGCTTACCCTGTCCGTGTAGGAGCGAAGAATTGCTCGCGTACGACAACGGGGATGGGGGTGACTCCGAACCACCCTGTTGTTGTTGGTGTTGCTGTTGCAGTTGTTGTTGTTGCTGTTGTTGTTGGTGTTGTTGCTGTTGCTGCTGCTGTTGTTGGACGACTACTTGCTGATACGGTGATCTCAGTCCATCAGGATAGCCGGATGGTGTCATAAGTCCTGCCATAGAAAGCGCGCTACCTAAAGTTGTCATTCCAGGTGGGACAGCGTGGACACCAGCGGGATCAGCGCCGTGCCCTGACACAAAATGAGGGTACCCAGGGTAAAGTTGATTAGCCAATGCGTGCTGAGGGGTTGCCATTGTTGCGGTGGGAAGTTGAAGACCTGCGGCAGCTATTAATGATTTATGTTCGTCCATCATGATTGGAGTATACATTCAAGTTTAAGTTTGAATTTGAGTTGAAATATATTTGAAAAGAAATCAATTAAGTTTATACCAGCGTGACGGTGTAACAATACTGACTAGTAGAAATTCAATTAATAGTAGGATAGTGGGTTGCGCAGAAGCACCTGATATACAAACGAGAACCTGACGAAAAGTGAAACAATAAATTTGGATTCGCAGGTAATTGATTTGGTTAATAGGTATTGCCAGAAACAATTACCTATGCAATTAATAACGTGGATTCCATCGTTTGTTTGAGAAATTCTGAAAAAAAACATATAAAATAGATTAATATTTTATGCGTTCTTTTAATATAAATTAATCAAAATTTTTTATCATATAACTAAATATGATACTATGAGACTTAGGTTCGTATTGTCAAATGTGTGTAGCACCTATGACCAGTTGACGGTCAAACTAAATTCTTCGTTCGAGATACAAATTTCACGAAACAAGACATACGTATATACGTTATTAGTATTAATCTAATTGAAAATTGTAATTAATTAGGTCGACTGTTAATTACCAAGGTTAACTCGTTGAAATGAATCAAAAAAATTCCGATGTGTTTTATTAACAAAAAATAAGTCAACATTTATTTTTTCAAAATTTATTTTCTCAAAATTTATTTTCTCAAAATCTATTTTCTCAAAATTTACTTTCTCAAAATTTATTTTCTCAAAATTTAATTTCTCAAAATTTACTTTCTCAAAATTTATCTTCTCAAAATCTATTTTGAGTTTTTACATTTTTAAGTTTAATAATTAAGTAGACATTTCACTGCGACCGCCTGTTGTGGCGAAAGTAAATCGAAACCATGAAACTTGCAATAAAAGCCCAAAATCTGCGTACGACACAACATAAAATCAATTGTAAACTTTCAAAAAACATTTTGCTCCTGCCTATAATGTTTACTAATTCACTCGTATCAATTAACTTTACCCAAACGGTTAGTTTCACCTCAAACGGTTGATTTAGGCTCAATAGACTTTGCTAATTAAACAGCATCTTTAAAATTGGAAGTTTCTAAATTAAAATACAACTTTTTTTCAATGAAAAAACCAGTGCTAGAGACTCTATTATGTAACCAATCAGATTACAAATGTTTGCACGCCCTCAAACAATAACACTGCCAAATAACAATAGGAAGCTACTCGGACAAAAGGGGGAACAGACAATAGAATGAATGAATCCCTTCGAACAAAAGGATTTATAAAAAGAACCGTCATTCTATTGAAATTTTACTGTTTAAATTGGTTTATATATATATATATATATATATTAGAGCTGCCCCGTCACCGGGGCCCGATATATAATAGGGATTATATATTCTAGCTTAGTTTTCAACGTGGATAATTCTAGCGTATCGGGATCGAGTACCCTGAGTCGCATTCAGGTCCGTCAACTTTTCTGGGTCAGACCAAAAATTGGGGACTTCGAAAACATGTATCAATGCGATTTGAATAAATGTTTCGAGTCAAGCGGAATCCTCGTTCCGTTTGAAAAGTTGTTCATCTGTCACTTGGCCAATAGGATGGTTAAAATTATGATTTTTGAACGGTTTTGATACGTTTCGATTGCCAGAAACGATGATCGATTTCATTGGCTAAATCCATCTCTCATGAAGTTAAAATTATCAAATGAAATCACATACACTGCTCAAAAAATGGTTTGTCAAATTGATTCTCCCCGTAATACGGTCTACGGGACTACTTGACTCTGGCGGAGTCGAATTTGACAAAAGCTTGTGCAGTCTCGTAGAGCCTATATCGGAGAGAGTCAATTTGACTCACTATTTTTTGCAGTGTGCCTAACAAGTTGGCAAAATTGACTGCAGTTACCTATGTAATTGCAGCTAATTTTGCCAATTCAAAAATACAGCCAGACGTTTCAAGTACTTCAAGTTTGGCTATTTTAAAATAACTAACCAAGGGTTTATTTTAAGTTACGTACCATATAGAGCCCTGTACGAAAATTTTGCCTTCGGATGGGGTTAAAAGATCGAAGCCCCGACACACGGAAATACCGGTCAAAGTGTATTCCGGTTCCGTCATTTGAACCAAATTAACGACTGTTTCACTCTGTTTTTACATCTGCCCTGTAAACGAGTGTACCGTAAATTAATGCAAATGATAGAAATTCGTTGACAAATAAATAAATAAATAAATAAATAAGATAATTTTAAGAGAAAAAATACCTCAATTTTAAGTGAATATAAAGTTAACGCATGAAATACGACCCGTAAGATTGAGATAATTTCATAAATTCTCTTACATGTGAACTGTGACCAACTTAACTATCCGTAAGATATTAAAGGTGTTAACTCGAATTATAATGAGTTCACACGTAGAATAGAGTCAATTAATTACACTTGATATATTTATTCAACAACTGCGTATTCTCAAGAAATGGTAACATTATGCCTTTTGAGTACCCAAACTTGATAGACAGATGTCTAAATCGTGTATCATGAGCCCTGGCAGAGGTACGCTGCAAAAAATGGTGAGTCAAATTGACTCTCTTCAAAATAGGCTCTACGGGACTACACAAACTGAGTCAAAATTCGACTTCGCCAGAGTCAAATTTGACTCACCGAGTCGCACGGTTGACTCTGTCGGATTTGAATTTAACTCAGTTTGTGTAGTAAAGCCTATTTCGGAGAGAGTGAATTTGACTTACCATATGTTCACCAGGGTCCAGCTGCGCCTTTCTAGGTTCCATAAACAATTAAGGTGGGTCGATAGAGTAGAAAATAAAGCAAAATTTGCTATTGCAGCAACACTGTAAACTCCAGTGAGTTGATTTTAATTGAGAACGACTTGAATCACTGAGTCTAAATTATGACTATACACAGCTCAGAATTTTGTGTCTATTCAACTCGTTTTGAACGCGTTAAAAGTATACCCAAGTCAACTCGCTTATATACCACAAGCCAAATATCGCCGCACTGTATATATCGTGTACAAATTACAAAAAATTCAAACTAATTTTCAAAGCAGTTAGCAAAGATAAGTTGAAATTTTTCAACTCACAATTGAACCTCAGATTATTTTGGCAAAGCTTAGCCATGTTTGCTCCAAGTAACGGCCAAGTACGAGTGATATATCTCTTTGAACGAAAATCAGCTTAAAAAGTTCGAAAAAAATAACAAAAACGTTATTTTATTATCTTTTCCGCGTAATAACCAGTCAATTCCGCCAAACACTTCAATTTCACCTGGCTCTTAGGTCTCGTTGAAATTAATAAAATTGTCAATTAATGTGAAAACATCCGTGATTAATCAAATTCTTTCGTTTGTTTACTTTTAATTATTTGTTTACAAAATTTAGCTGATTTTGAAACAATTCCAGCTAATTTCATGATTACACTGCAAAAAATCGTGAGTCAAATTGAGTCTCCCCGAAATAAGGTTTTCGGGACTACACAAACTGAGTAAATTACTTACTCCGGCAGAGTCGAATTCGACTCACTGAGTTGTATGTTTGACTGTGGCGGAGTCAAATTTGACTCACACTGTGTAGTCCCGTAGAGCCTATTCGGAAAGAATCAATTTGACTCACAATTTTTTGCAGTGTAGGAAGAGTATGTAAAATGGAACGTTTCCAGACTGAAATTTGGGGTAAACATTAACATTGTGGACTTTTCGTCCAGAAGGTTTTTAGAAACTTTTCAATCTGGTGTACTTTTCTGTTCGAAATGTTTTCATACAACGTAATTATTCTTGTTTTTCAAAAATCATTTTCTGGTTGAAAATTTCAAATATGAACTAGATTTTTGGTAATTAACCCGTTCACTCATATAGAGAATACTATGAGCAACTAAATACAATAATGTACAAGCAATAACACACACTGTGAGCAGTGTTTAACATTTATAACATATATGCGCAGTGCAAAATCTCCACAAGACGTGAGAGCCTACTCGGGCTCGAGCGTCAAGCTCCTATAGCTCAGTGGTCATCGTAAACGTCTCCCACCGGTGAGACTGGGATTCGAATCTTACCTTGAAAATACATCTCATATGAAATTGAAAATATTCATGTGAGAAAGGGTTAATAAAATTGCCTTTTTTGTAACCTTAAAACTTTCTGGTAAATTTATATTTGAAAGATTTGTTTACAAAATTTAAGGTGATTTTTGAATTATTTCCAGCTATTAACTTCATGACGATTGGAAAAGCATGTAAACTCGCAAAAAACAACAACAACAACAACGTAATTTAATGTAAAAACCCATGAAATCGCTGGAAACCAGGTGAAAAATATTTGAAAACAGGTCAGATTGACTGTTTATCTGATGCGGTTTTCTTGGTAAAAATGTGATAATTTCAGTACCGGATATCCGTTTTGCAAGCTGAAATTTTTTTGGCTAACAAATTTTGTTATTTTTTTGATAAAATTTTTCAAAAATTCATTTCGATGTTTATTTGTTGACAAAATTTTGGTGTTTTTTGAACAAATTCCTGCTAATTTCATGACTATCGAAAGATTATGAAAAAATTGTACTTACAACACGACACAAATTATGGCTAAAATATTGGAGCTATCACAGCAAAGGCAGGTCACTTAAACTGCATTGTTTAGATGAAATTTTTGAGGTAAAAATTTAAAAATTAGATACCGAGCGTCCGGTTTACAAGTGTAAATAACATTTTGAGTAATTTGAAAACCTGTGATAAATCTTTTTCAACAGCAGGTGGTCAGATGCCTACTTCAACGAATTGTTTACGGAATTCAAACGGTTTCGAACAAAGTTCAGCTACAAAAATCTTAACGAATGAAGGTGAAATATTCAAAATCTCATAGTAAATATTGTTTTTGACCCACGATTTTCTGGCTAAACATTAACCCTTTCTAACATAAGTATTTTCTATTTGATATGAGATGTAATTTCAAGGCAAGCTTCGATCCCCAGTCAATCGGGTTGGAGGCGTTTACGATCACCACTCAACTATAGGAGCTTGGCGCTCGAGCTCAGGAACTCTCACATCTTGTAGAGACTTTGCAATGCGCATATATGTTACAACTGTTAAACTCTGCTCACAGTGTCTTTGTTGCTCCAAATATCACTTGTATTTAGTTGCTCGTAGTATACTCTATGAGTGAAAGGGTTAATAATTCCCAATACCGGTTACCGGTTATTAATATATACAACCTAAAATTCTAAATGAGAGTAGTGTCTAGCGATTAGTTTATATATTTTTTAGTTTTTTTGAATCAATTCCAACTATTAATATCCATGACTGTAGAAAAAAATATGTTCAAATTATACAAAGACAATAGCGAATTTCTTGAAAATCATTCGAATGACAGGAAACGTTCCTAAATTACACACGATCACATAACTACTCTTGTGAAACATTAACTGTCTCAAATTTTTCAACTTTTTTGGTTAATTTTAAGAAATCAATCAGCGACCTGCTTACGTCTCTTACAAAAACGTTAAATATAAGTTAAACAAGGTTTATTTCAATATACTGTAGAATATAGTTGATACAGGTATTCTTATAATTATCTCTAGAAATGAAACGTGTCTAATAACGAATTTCTACGGCGTTACACCTGGGTCAAGCTAAAATCATAGCGTCTAAAAAACTTAGACTTAATAGTTTAGCTAAGCTAAATACTGCTAGATTTAGTTTAAGCTTAAATCAAGTTAGTTTAAGACAAAGTATCTCTCTCGATGTGTCTTTGTACGTCTCATAAATAAGAGACGCAGCAAGTCGGCTTGTCTGGCGACCGAGGGGCTAAAATTTTGCTGACTGTGTAATCAGAGCCGAAGCAGCCACCCCCATACTCCCATTTGGTGGACCCGACCCTAAACAGGGTTCCTCCCTCGCCGGTTGAAACAAAAACCGCCGAAGTTTTAAAATGCGTCTGGTTTCTCGCTCGCGAGTTTAAGGGACAGCACCACCCATGTCTATTCCATCACTGTGTGTAATCGTCTCAATTGCGGATCCAGGAAATCTGATTAAACGTTCTCGAGCGAGAAGCCAAACGCAATTTTAGTGCTAAATCTTAATACGAAATTTTCGGTTTGGTCACTGTTGGGGAAAACATAGGCCTGGGTGGCGTTACCCGTGTGTATAACCGGGCAAAATTGTTTTACCCCCAAGCCACCTTTTACGCTTAGGCTTAGGAACACATTTTTGCAACGGTTAGGCTTAGGCTTAGGCTTAGGACCACTTTTTTGCAATGACCCTCATCATTATGCATAGGCTTATGAACACGTGTAGGATTACGTTTTAATTTAGTCATTGGGTTAGGGACACTGTTGGGCGTCAAGTTGTCGGGCGGCAAGTTGTCGTTGATTCTAACCGGAGGTGAAAAATTCCCGGCTGAAGGTCAACAACTTTTGCCGGAACTGGAGTTGGCAGTGAGGCGTACCTACGCAGCTAAAAATAACGTCCAAATTGTGAATTTTAAAAAAATTTTCGCAGTGTTGCCGAAGGTGCAAAGCGGAACAGGATTATACCGGAATCGGAATCGGAACAGCAAATTTATACCGGAATCGGAATCGGAACAGCAAATTTATACCGGAATCGGAATCGAAACTACAAATTTTGTGACTATACGGATAATGTGTATTAACAAGTATAATATTGATTTTGGGTGTCTGTTGGCCGGCAACAATTCTCAAGAACGTCGCATGAACAAATTGGCATTCATTTTTTAGCTCTGTAATACTAAAGTACAATCAATTATTGATAAGTTAACTCATCGAAAACAATGTAATAGACAAATGATGCAGAATTTTTATACAACATGTCACAACAAGTAGGTGTAAAATTAAAATCTGGAAATTCCGATTGCACCCTGTTGTTGCCAAGTTAGCCTTTAAGCTTCTTTTATAAATATTTCCAAGTACCCTGTAAATTCCAGTGAGTTGATTTTAACTCAGAATGAGTTGAATCCACTCAGAAACCTGAGCTCTGAACTAGGTCTTTCAAAACTCAGAATTCTGAATTGATTGAACTCATTCAGAGTTAATTAATCACCTCACCCGGAATAAAATCCACTCTGAGGCAGTTAATATTTACTGTTATTAACTCAGGAATAACCAGAAATAGCTAATTCTCTCTGAGTTGATTATTCAACTCACTGGAATTTACAGTGTGGGAGTAAACTAATTACTCAAAAGTAACCCGGGGACGGTAATATACCGAGCAAAGAAAAAGGCGCATCTGTACACTTGGCGATCGGAAGTCCGGATTCCGCAGGTCTAATGGAGCTTGAATAATTCCGGTAAGCGTTCCGGTCAAGTGCAAAGCACTCAACATGTATGTTTATACGGCAAGATTCCACTAAAAAGTTACACAGTGCTAACGTCAACACTGAAAATCCGTTTAGTTTCGCTGCGAAGCGGTAATTCTGTTGAACATTTTTCAGAAGAAATGTCGAAAGGCTCAAAATTTTTGACAGGAAGTTGAGAAATATTTTAGTCAACTTGGACCAACGCGAAAGGTCTCCATCACATCGCCTTAAGCCCTATTCACACGTGCAAGTTTTTGTTGCGAGAACTTGCAGCAGAAAATTGCACGCAGAACTTGCTTTTTTTCATCAGCCAATGAGAAAGCGGCTTCAATAAATTCGCTGACACTTGAAGGGTTATTCACACATGTAAACTAAATTCCTAGCTACGATTTTTAATGAATCATTTGCAGCTGCAAGTTTTTCGAACGGAATTTTTGACAAAACTTGAAAGTGCACGATGCAGCTGCAAGTTCTCGCAGCAAACACTCGCACGTGTGAATAGGGTTTTGCCAAGCTTAAAACCTTTCATAAACCATACAACTTTTACCCAGCACTAAAAATGACACTGCTAAAATTGCCAAATTTTCTATCGCAGTCATAGACAGACTTCCGGTTGTACCTTGATACCAATAGTAAAACCTACCGAAGACCAATGATACCGCTGGTCCAATACAGTTAATCCTCGCCTATCGTTTGTTACCCAACTTCCCTGGGTAAAGAATCCCAAATTTTTGTGCACGATTTGAAAATTTTTATATGCTGGTATGCCGAAATTTTCTTATCTGACCAGCGTTTACCCCCGGGTCCGCGTGGCAATACTGTCTCCAAGGGTTCAACTTTGCTTAAAACTTATAAGCAACATAATGATACCGGTCATCCATTACCTGTTTATCCTCGGTGTAGGTCCTTCCGTATCCTAAATTCGCTCTAATCCCTATTTTTAGATCCCATATTCTCAAATAATGTATAGCACCTATTACCAGTTAGTGATAGATTTTCAAACTCGCAAACTATTGCAGCTGCTGATCTAAAAATTGGTGCATAATGAGAGAACCAATCGAATTTGAAAAATGTACTCAATTTCAAATCTGTCACGATTCCCTGGTTCGAGACAGTTTACACAAGACCTATCGCCAACTGGTAATAGATGCTACGCACATTTGAGTATACGGGGACATAGAATTTAAAACAGCTTCAGCTTAACAAAATACTTATCCAATCAAAAGTAGTTTTTAAATTTTACCCTACGTTTGTAAAAAAAACATCAAACAGAAATGGGGGTGTATTTTCTGTAATATTTATTTTCCGTCCCCCGTTATTTTACATATTCTGATATATATATATAAATATATATACATATATATATATGCATGTATATATGTATACATATATACATATATAAATATATACATTATTTGCTACGTCAAGTAATAATAATAATAATAATAACAATTATTACAATATATCACACTAAACACAATCAGTTCACCGTCATTTAGATATAATAGATACCTATGAACAATAGTAACAAAAGAATCTTAATTTAAGTAAATACAAAGAACTATTTAATATGATACATGTACATGTATCAGGGACCAAGCCAGGAACGAATGCATTTAGGGACGGTCTTGATTTTGATTTAGAGAAACATATTTTGTATTTTAGGATTCTGGTCCTCAAATCCTTTAATCCTTTAACAGTGCCTTTTTATCGTCTCTGCAAAATTTTGCAATTATATATACCTATATATGTATATATCTATATATACATATATACATATAGCTATATATGTATATATACATACATATATATTTGTATATATATATATACATATATAAATGTATACATTTATAAATTCCGTTTGCTTTTACTTATACATGGTCTCTCTCATGATTACCAGTCAATATAACTCAAACACTATTTACTATGAAAAAAATCTAAATAAAATATTACTTTGATAACAAAACCCCTGCTCGAGCAGTCGTTTACTGTTTCCCTTCACTCTCCCCCCCCAAACTGTTCAATCACGTCTCCGTCGTATGTAAATTAAACTTATGTCTCGAGATAGGCAGCAGTAACAGCAACAAAAAAAATAAATATTTAGTGTATTTCAATTGGAAAAATAACAATAGTTAGCATAGTATATATGTATGTGGTTTTAAACAGCAAGCATTATAACTTAGTAGAAACCCCCAAACATGAATGTCGTACACAAAACGTTTATAGAGACCTTGTCGTTTATACCTCAAACTGCCCCTAAATGTTGTATGGTTACCTTATAACTCGTGCTCAGTGGCGAGCTGTCCTCGTATTTAGTGCTTAACGCTCAAATTTCGAGCGCACACATAACAACAACAACAACAACAACAGCAACAACAACAACAACAACAACATATATATTATAATAGTTGTGTGCAAAACGACAGAAATAGGAGACAGCAATATATATTTTTGAGTAAAACTCGTTAAGACATAAACTGAACTCTCTTGCTCGCTTGCTCTCTCTCGCTCTCCTACTCCCAGTACCTCAACTGCCACCCAACCGGATGCGCACGAACACGAGAAATTATTGTAGAATATTTGCTAGCTCCAAAAACTTTTATCACGACCATATTTCGCTAAACAAATAACTATTTCAATAGCCAATCAGCGGTTCGAGTTATTTATTAAATACTCAAATACGCAATCAGCGTTCGAAGTGCGTATTTTCATCGTCCAATCGAATTTACGCACACATTTAAGTGACCAGTGGCATCGCGAGCCCGTGATTACAATCACCCAATCAGATTTCAGTATTTGTGAGCAGTAAAAGATTTGTGTTTAAAAAGTAGTAAAATTCTGCTAAAATAGCTTTAACCAATCAAATTTGAGCTTACAAATCACGGCACTCAATTTAGCCAATCAGATTGATTCGAAACAGCGAACGGACCAGGGAATTTGTATTACTGAGGGCTGACAACGAATAAATCGTCAAAATACTGATTAGTGCATTTATCCGATGCAAATGAATCTGGATTGAACCCCACGGCCTCTTGGCAATCCCTCTTCCTCCAACCCTGCACCAAAAGCGACCTTAGCTAATCAGATCGTCCTAAAATGTTTTTAACCAATCATATTTCAGTACCAAAATCTCCTACCCAATTAAACTGGAGGATTCCGAAACTATCGTAATCCGACTCGAGCAAAATATAAAAATAACAGGCACTGATAAAACCTCAACCCCCCTCGTGTTCAGTTCGCTAATTTCTTCGATTACCCTCATTTTTATATTGTGATGATGGTCGATTAGATAATATTGACTTTGACACGGGGGGGGGGCTATCCAATTAGATCGTCCCGAGTACTAGAGAGGTACGTAAACAAGCAGAATTAGAGACAAAATAATTGAAAACAAAATGATATATTAAGTTGAGTAACATTTCGGTTGAGATGGGGATAACATTTAACGTTGGTAGGATGACAAAAGACCCTACTGCTACAATGACTTAAGTACCGGCCGTACTCGATGTCCTATGAGGTTATAAATATTTATTGGTTTAACGCCGAGGTAAATCTTGGAACTTTGGGACAGACAGCAAACGAGATTTTGACAGGGTCCGTGGTCGTCAGGGAAAACGTCGATTTAAACGAATCTTATTGGTTGGTATTATCAGGACGATTGGGACAAATATATATAGCCTTTTGGATGTGAGAAATTAAATTATATCTATTAGCAATATCAAGAGCCGTGGCAAATTAAAGGGGACCATGGGACTGCCAGCAAAAGGTACCCCCACCAACTGAGACCCAACAATATATAATTCATCGGAAACTAAAGCATCGTTAGAGTGCAGGTTGAAAGCGGAGGTAAAAAATACCGGAACCGGATGTCAACGAAACTTGATCGGATCCGGAGAAGAGGTGAAATTAGGTAGTACAAATGATGGTTATTATTAGTTAAAACTTTAGCCAATTTCTGCAATATGTTGTTAATTTGTTTGATTTGACGCTAAAAGTCGTGTCATTTAATTCTTGAAAATTGTACTAAAAGTTAAAAGCAAACACAACCAACGATACAACCTTTTGTAAAACTATGGAAAAGTTTTGGTATCGCAATTACCTGAACATTGCGGCAGAAATTCTACCTCAGACGAAAGTAGAACCCGGGGCAGACCACCTGTTGTACGTTGACGGTAACGTTACGTGCCGGTAAACAGAGCTATTTCAACTAACCAGCCTTTGTCTGCTCGCTCGCTGATATGCAAAAAAATATTTTGCTAAATTCAAAACAATTATGTCTTAATATAGACTCCAGACATATATAAGTCTTGAATGCAAGACATTAGTTTCTGAAATGTTTCAGAAATCTGTATCTGTAATTTTTAACACTTATATGTCTTAAATTTATGAGTATGTTTCGTAAACGATTAAACAAATATTTCTGAAATACAATACAAATATATATGTCTGAAATATAAGACAAATATGTCTGAAATATAAGACAAATATGTCTGAAATAAAAGACTTCTTCAGCAAATTTGTGAGACAATGTCTTAGAAACAAGATTTGGCAGAGAAGTCGCCTTGAAAATTGGGAGTTGATCTCAACCAAATTCCCTAATTTTACAACCTAAGATAAGTCCAAGACGTGAACTTTGGTTACACAGAGCCTGAGCTCAACCCGAAAAATCTTTGAAATTCAATTATTTATATACTCTCTTAAGAATATAAACAAAGTAACATTGCATAAAATTCAGAGAATAAATTCTTAAACATATATATCACATTTTTGTTTTAACCATTTCAGACATTAATGTCTGAGCTAATGCTATTAATGTCTGAAATACAAGACATTTATGTCTTGAAAATTTTAAGAAAGTAGAAGTTTTGAAATTTTAATACAATTTATTTTGTGCGCAATGCATATAGCACCTATCACCAGTTAGCAATAGATTTTCAAACTATCGGACTATTGCAACTTGCAGATATCAAAATTTGCACAGTACAGTATGTCGAACGTAACAAATGTGCTGAATTTGAAACCTAACCATTCTCTGGTTCGAAAGATACAAGGCCTATTCCAGCTGGTATAAGGTGCTACACACATTTGAGAATACGGGTTTAGATCTGAGGTAAAAATTATCCCTTCCATAAAACGGACAACGACAAGACTGTAAATTGAAAGCCAAGATCCAAAGCGTTGGAGCAACTTGAATCGACGTTGAAATATTCAAATTTAGGGCCAAATGTATCTGAAAATTTTTATAATTTAAACTGCAAATCTGAACATTTTCAATTCAACTGCTTTAACCCTTTCGCTCAAAGAGTATACTATGAGCAACTAAATACAATAATGTACGAAGCAATACACACACTGTGAGCAGCGTTTAACATTTATAACATATATGCGCAGTGCAAAATCTCCACAAGACGTGAGAGCCTACTCGGGCTCGAGCGTCAAGCTCCTAAAGCTCAGTGGTCACCGTAAACGCCTCCCATTCATGAGACTGGAGATCGAATCTCACCTTAAAATTACATCTAATGTGAAATTGCAAATATTCATGTGAGAAAGGGCTAATATTAACATAATGGCGCATGTTACTTTAAGGGGCGTCCAGGTTTCTGGTGGGTCTATAAAAGAGCGAGTTTACATTCTCGATTACATTTTTTCCTTAGGCATAGGCTTAGGAACACATTTTTGCAACGCTTAGGCTTAGAATACGCTAAATCTACTATTCCCCTTAAAGTAACATTGGCCAATATAATAGTGGAATAAACACAAATTCCTATTACAGGTTTAGGTTTAGGTTAACAAGACAAATTGAAAAGGTCTTATGGAAGTTTAGCAGTTTACGGTCAAACTCGGCCGCTAATATTTATTTAGAATTCCGGAAAAATAAAACCCCTGATATTGAGTCCGGCTAAAAAACGAAAATGTTTCCACATTGCCGAGGGTTATTGTTTGCTGGACCCCACGTAAAATGGGTCACAAATGTTAGCAACCAATTGGAAGATAAACTATATTGGGTGGTGAAAAACTTTAGCCCAAAAGCATAATTTCCGACAGACCAAATATCTTAAATTTTGATTGGTCACCAAATTTTCGGATCCGCCACTTTGTAAATTTAGTTTAAAATTGTAAACTCAAAAATGTCAAAAACACATATTAACTGCATAAAACTCAAAATAAAAATCGCAGAAATGTTTTTAATTTTTGGTCATATCCACTGGTAGGGTAAGGTTTTGCTCTGAGCCGTATGGGGGGCCCACAAAAAGTCTCTCACCGGAACGGCTGTCCCCACTTCCATTTCTGCAGTTCTTACCGTCAAATATACCCTTGAAATGCTGGAGTGCAATCGTATAATTCGGATTAATTCAACAGAGTTATCGTGTTTAAATGTTGCTAAATCGTATTATCTACACAGTAACAGCTTATCCTTGAGGAAGATTACAGCAGATTAAGGACTCGCGGAAGGCTGATTAACCATCTGGCCAACAATTACGAGTCCATGTTGCCAGGCGTTGGTCCACGGCTCCTGTAAAGGACTCGGGTTCCAGAGGCTCTTGTTGACTCTCCACCGCAATTACCGGTGGGCTTAGGTTTAGCGAAAGGTTTTCGCTTTTAGCTAACCATAAGCATTGTTGGATGAAAGTGACAAAGAAATCGTTCCGAACGTCAGCTGTACAAATGAATTTGGCAGTGGCAACACGAAACAGGAACCAAATTGTCGTAAAAGGTGCTAAATATGGTAATAATACACCAGATCAACTGGGTCCAAGTATAGAACAGGGCCGGATCGTTTTCCGGAGGCGCTATAATAGTGTCAGTTTAAGCTTTAGACTAATTTTTTTGCTTAGTCTTAGGCTTAGGAATTGGCTCATCTATACGCTTAGGAATATGCTTATACTACTGTTCCAGCCCTGTTCGATACATGGGCCATCAACGGTATGGTTAGAATGTTTAGCTTACACGAAACCGCTGGGGGCATTAAGAATATGGAGCAACCTGTTCAACAGCGATTGTTAATCCAGCCAGCGAGGATTACGGAGCTGCAATTTAGACCGGATATCGAAATTTAGCTTATAAAGTAGAACCCTTGGCATTTATGAATTTCACTGAAAATTATTAACAAAGTATAATACATATCGTAGACTGTACGCCTGCAAAGTGACTAACAACCACGTTAGTCCATTTAGCAATGCCTAATATTGTAGACTAAAATACCAAGTAACCCATTAATACCTGTAAATGACCTTAAATAACACCCTCCAGGCGCTGCTAAATACTTCAAAATGGCTATCGGTTCCCATGATTATTAAGTGCACTTATACTGAATAAAACCTCTTCAGGCTTACATAGCTAGTCGAATTATGCGCTCAAAATTGAATTTTGGCGCGCTTGTTGACAGTGGCGCAGTTCAAAACTGTGGACTGTATGGGGGTCAGTCACCAATGACTCTAAAATATTGGCTCTTAAAATGCAATTAGCCAATGATTCTAACGATATTTCAATAAATCAACATTTTTACTTGACAAAATCATATGTGGATTACGGGTGGGGGGGGGCTGAGGCATACCGTCTGTAACCCCAAATTATTATACCGTTTCAAGGGTACCAGCATACATTAACAATTCCTGAAAACCAAAACACCATTTTACCTCTCAGAATTATATATTGAAATGAAATTTCTTAACATTTTTAAGAACAATAGACAATCCTTGAGTTTAACCTGAGGGATATTTGTACTTAATAATTGAAAATTTCCATGTTAACTATACTATTGTATCAAAATATTATCAATTTAATTTGAAACGAATTTAAACGCATATTTCAACTGAAGAAATAGTTGAACTTGAGTTCAAACTAGAGATCTTAATATGTAATTAAGTCTTTGCTATGGCGAGTTCACAAATTTCACGGCTTATAGAATGAGTGTTCAGTGTAATGCATAAAATCTGAAGCGTTTACACGAGTATATCCTTGCGTACATCGGGATGGAACAATCCGGAGTCCACGTTTGGGTTTCCTAATGCTAAAAAAGCGTGAACTTCTTACAAGCTATCGCCTATATATGTATACAAACTGCAATCTACAACAATTCATCGACTGACAACTTGTGGCACAACTGTGGGGCTAAAGCCTAATGAATAAATCTAAGCATATTAGTGTATTCCTAAGCCTAATGATGGGCGACAAATCAACGAGTCGATTAAATTTCGGATTACAAGTGGTCAATGGACAAAATGTGATATTTCAGGCCAATGAGGTAAGTTTTCTTTCTATAAGTTAGGGGGTGGCCTCACGTAGTACCTCGAGAGAGCGAACTTTAACCGGTACTTCCCGAGTTGGGGCATTGATTTGCAAGTTTAGTTGTTTCAGCTCGTAAAATGTGGTCTAGAAACTGGCCCGTGTTACTTCGAGGGGCGTAGGGGTTTTGCGTGCCACTTCAATAGAGTAAGCTTAAGCTTTAGACTAATTTTTTTTGCTTCGAGATATTTAATGCTACAGTGCAGGACGGAAAAATTAATCCTGTGAGGGTCTGCACAAAAAAAACATCTCAAACACTGTTTCAAACACAGGGGTGTAGCAAGTCTTTGATTTTGGAGAAACTCATGCGAGGCAGCCTAGCGACCGAGAACTATTTTTATACCTCAGCCCACCCGAAAGTTTATCTGTGTCCCGTAATTTCACGGGGATCTCCCACGTGTTCCTATGGATTGGAGAGTCCTGAAAAATGGATCAACACAGTAGTGTTTCCCTCACAAAAACGAATGTATAATAAGGACAGCAACCTCTTGCTCGGGCTCCTAGCCAAAAGACAGCCAGGGTACTCAGCCCCCCCCTGACAGAATTTTCGCCTCCGTCTAAAAAAATTGCCAACGTTGCTCTTGCTAGTCATCGAAAACCTTAGTATGTTCCTCCTGAAATTTTTCGCCATCCTAGCAAAGTGAGCTGACTACAGGCCTGTGCCACGGTCAGATTCAAAGGGGGCTCTGATGGCGCGCCCGTGAGAAAACATTTAAGTTAAAACAGTAAGCAAAGTTCTCACGGTACAAATTTTATCCGGCACAAAAATAACGCTTAGCTTCTTGCTCGAAGGCCTTTTCACCATATATTGCGGGATTTCGTTCGCTTTCAAGCCTTAATTTTATTGAGGCACCAATGTTAATGTTTGTTTTTCTGTATTTGTAATTTCTATATGTATTCTAACATTTACTGCTCAATAAACAAATATAAATATACTGCGACCCCGCTGTCAGAAGTTTGTGAAGCTACTACTGGTTCCGGTTTTAGGTTGTTGCCTAACTGCGTTCCAGCCGCCGATAACCCACTTGCCGGGATCAGTATTGCTTACGGCTGTAATGCAATTACTCGTGCAGTTTTCGATGTTGTCATCAATTTCACTTTATTGTTCAGAGCTTCGCAGTCCATCAACAGAGACGCGTCTAACAATTTGTGATTGGACGTCGTCGGACCGGCAAATGTTATGAAACGTCCAAATTGCAAGCGTACCTTATCATTATATCGCCAAAAAATTATCTGAGGGGCCAAAATATTTTGTCAAGTGACCGAACCCAATTTATCACCAAAAATAAAGTTGTGAGAGGGGCGTACGCGTCACCCTCCCCGACGTTCGGAGTCGCGAGTATCCGTCAGCCATGAAAATGTTTCATGTTTCACAAGTTAATTACACCGTAACCTTCACAAATATCGGCGTCTTAGGCTAATTATAGACCCTGTTTCTAAATTAAGTCTGAGAAATTTTGGATTTGTTGAACTGAAAATGAAACAGTTTTCATTCAATTTCGTTTGTGACCCTCAAGGTCACATACGGTAGTATTCTCACACGACGGTGAGGATTTTAATTGACGGGTCAACTCCAGCTGGTATTCGATGTTTTACGAATATGCTTGGGTAGCGAATTTGAGGGTCGATTACAGTTTTTGCTAAGGGTCGATATTCTCAAATGTGTATAGCAACTATCATTGTGACATGCGGATGCACGGAGGCAAAATGAGACCTTATGCTAATGCTTCACATCGGTAAAAAGTTGATGCATACGCAGTGCGTTCATATGCAAAAGCGGTAAAAACATGGAAGAACCAAGATACATGTGTATAATGTTGAGGTTCTTGTAAGACATAAAAACACAAAAACTCAGCAGTTGATTGTCAGGCGGCGTGGCTCAGTGGCTAGCGCTCTGGACCGATAATCTGTTGACCGAGTACTAAACCTCCTGGAAGCGTCCCTCATTTTCAGCTGCTGAGCACTCAGAATTAACCGTCGTACCCTAGCCTGCCCAATTTGTCACACTCCATGCATCCGCATGTTACAATCATCAGTTAGTAATAGGTTTTCAAACTCATTAACTGTTGCAGTTGTTGAACTCAAAATTGGTACACGAGTGCAGCAAATCACATGCGACAAATGTACTGAATTTTGAGCCTCAGCAATTACTGGTTTGAAACTTGCAAGACCTATCACCAACTGGTCATAGATGCTACACACATTTGAAAATGTGGGTCAAGATATCTATTAATGTACCTCCCCTCCTTGTTTAAGCTACGGGACTTGCGGATGGTGCCAGACTGGCAGCAAAACTTTCGATACGGCAAAGATTGACAGGTTCGGGATCGGTTGTAAAAAAGTCGAATCCAACAATATTTAGCAATAAATGCGTACGTTAAATCAATCCAATGACTTGTTATATAAATCAATATTTTTTGTTTCAGCTAACAAATCTCAGAACTGATGTGCGGTTACAATAAAAAGCTTACAACCAGGGCAAAAACCTTTCTATCTTAGCAAACTTTTCCTACGGGTTTAGAATCGCCAGTTACAAGCCTGGCGAATTCCTTAAGCTATCATACCCGCAGCAGTGCCTCAATTACACGTGCAGTTTTTAACTAACAAAAACGTGATTAGTTACTTTTGTACTTTTATGCCCCGATTAATAAAAATTGATGTGTATATGTATACATATATATAAATATAAATATATATACATAAATTTATTTATACACTTTTACTAAAAATATTACCCTTTTCGAACACCATTCATCCCTCCCACCTGACAGCTAGAAAGCGTGTTCCAGTAACAATAATTCCCTCAAAATGTAGGTACACAGGGCAGAATAAAGCAATATTAAGGGTGTCGGAGTGTATCACACAGCTAAGGCATCCGTCCCCAGTAAACACGACTCCAGGGACTACTGCTAACTGGGGTACTGTATTTTGCTCATAAACTTGTGAGCAGGACACTTTTCTACGCGACTCACTCGCACTTTGAGAACAAGACACTCAAGAGTTGACGCGTGTGCAGTATGCTTGCTAGTGCTCAATATGTTGCTTGTCACTACGTAAAATATATATATATAAATATATATAGATATATAATATATATATATATATTTATATATATATTATATTGCAGTTGCAATTGAACGCAGACACGCAGCGTACAGTTACGAGGTGACAAATTAACAGTCACGAATACAAAATTTTACAAAATATATAAATTAAAAATATATTTAGATTTTAAAAATATTCAGATTTTGGAAAGTTTGAACATAATTTGAACATTTTTGTGGGGGCTCGTATTCTCAAATGTGTGTAGCATCTATTACAAGTTGGTTATAAATCTTGTAGCTTTCAAATCACTGAACAAAAAGTTTAACAATTCTTCACAGATTTTAGATTTGATTTATACTATTTCTATGTAAAGTTTGTGATTTTAGCAAGTGCAACAGTTCGTAAGTTTGAAACCGTGTTACCAACTGGTGATAGATGCTATACACATTTGAGAATATGGGCCCTAGAAGTACATTTCCAACGATCAATTAAAGTTTCACAACGCCAATTTCAAAATCGAATTTTTAATTGAACCGAAATCAGCTGGTTTGAATGTTGTCATTGCTAAATTTAAAACCAGAAAATTGGCTTCGTTGCCGATGCACTGTGATCGACGAAGGAAGCCAAATTTCGATTCGACCACCCTAAGAAATTATAACCGGGGCCAGTACGGAGATACTAAACCATTTTTTGGGTGAAACAAAACTTTCTAAGGGGGACAAGCAACCCCTGGTCCAGTGGTCTTCCGCTCTGGCTGTAGGCATGGACTGAGCCTTGAGGGTACCCCAACTAAATCGTGCCAGTTTTATCTTGCTGCATAGCACAATTTGGCCTTACTAGAAGACTGCAGTTCAGAAGACAGGATACATGGAGTGAATGGCCAACGTTACTGTAAGAGGCGTAACAGTAAGATTAAGCGTATTCCAAGCCTAAGCCTAAACGTTGCAAAAATCTGTTCTTCCTAAGCCTAAGCAAAAAAATGTAATCTAGAATCCAAACCTACACTTTTATAGACCCACCAGAAACCTGGACGCTCCTTAAAGTAGCATGGGCCGAGTGAATGGTAAATATATATTTTGAGTGTCCTTGAACGAAAGCTTTATTCAATATTCAACGGGTGTATTCCGAAATTTCTAACACGGGACAGCACGTGGCATAGTGACCAAAACTCGCGAGCAAACCGATCCAGAAACCAAACGCAATTTTTTTAAATATTCAACCAGAATACAAAAAGTGCAACTTTTCGATTCGTGTGTTCATGAACGAGACCACGGCTTGGATCGGACGCCCCTTTGGATAGAAACCAGTGTAAAACAATATATTTCTGTGAAAATTAATAACAAAATTTTTTAAACAGATTTTCAATTTCAAGTAGGTGGTGTACAAGGGTGCGTAAGAATCCCACGAGTATGGAACTCAAAAAAAAACAACCATAGTGGCTCTACATTATTTTGTCGAGTGAAAATTTTATTTTTTTTACACACGGGTCTACCGCACGCTATGGTAAGGTACAGCAAAACAACTGTCGGTTGCAAGCGCACGGGGGGGAGGAAGCGAACAGAGTACTTGAATATTCAGCGGTGCGATAAATCAACGCTATTGCTAAAAACAATATTGCAATACTGCAGTACGATATGGGGGCTGTAAAACGAAACAAATTGCATTAATATTTCGGTTGTTGTTTTTTTGTACAATTGACAATTTAGCGGACGCGGAAGTAATTTTGATTTTAAGAACAAAATATTAATTGTGAAACAGTGGTAATATTTAATTTTCTGAGACACAATCGTAATCCCAAACAAAACTTTTGATTCTCCAAAAATAGCTTTTACCCTGCGATTATATAAGTTTAGTAAAATTTACGCCTGTACCCCCATCCAGTTCAAAGTTTTTATTTCCCCGTTTTGGCGTATTAGACTGCCTACTGGCGTGCCTAGAAATTTGGCTAAAGCAAGAAATTAGGGAACGGAATCCCTGCCGCTTTTTAACAAATTTGAAAGAAGTTTTAATCCCTTACACATGATCAAATCATGGTGCGTAGCAAGAATTTTCGGCTTGGCAACACACCAAAAGTGTGTTAATCGTACAAAAACAGTCATTACACACAACAACGCGTGAGAAAATAAATTTTTGTACATACACCACTGAAGCAATGTCGGTTCAGAATGGAAAAGCACCAACAACTGGTGTGTATAAATGAAACGCACAGGAGATCATAGTTTCAATTTATTCAAAAATGAAATGTATTTAAAACCATTGAGGGGAGACATGGCTCCCTTGGCATCCCCCGGCTCCGCCCATTATTGAAATTCCTATATTTTCGTAGAAGGCAAAACTTCAATTGATTTTACTGTTCCACCCGAAATGCGTCGTACCATCACGTAGCTGACATCTCATTCGGTCGAGACTCAAATATCCGAAGTAACGAGTACGAAAGCACTTGCACTGAAAATTTCAGTGAGTAGATTTTAACTCAGAACGAGTTAAATCACTCAGTCTGAGTTAGAACTATCAGAGCTCAGCATTTGGAGTTGATTCAATTCATTTCGAGATAATCAATCAACTCACCTAGAGTCACCTCAACTCAGAGTAAGAATCACCTCAACTGTGAGTGAGTTAATGTTTACTGATATTAATTCAAAAATAACCAACTCGCTAGCTGAAATGATTAATGAACTCATTGCAATTTACAGTGTGTCGTTTTTGTGAATGACCAGCTGAATTATACAGGTCAAACGAAACTTTTCGCTCGCTCGTAAAATATTTTGCGTGTGATATCCGCAAATACCACAGAAAGTTAATTAACCCTTTCTCGCATGAATATTTTCTATTTCCCCTGAGACCTACTTTTATGCTAGGATTCGAACTCCAGTGACTGGAATGGGTGGCATATACCATCACCACTCAGCTATAGGAGCTTGACGCTCGAGCCCGAGGGGGCTCTCACGTCTTGTGGTGATTTAGTACTATGTATACGTGTTGCAATTGTTAAACACGGTGCGATTTATACTATTTAACGTATATACACTGCGCTGAGTTGCCTACAGGCAACTCAATGTGAGAAGGGGTTAATTATTGTTGACAGAACGAGAGCAAACGTGCAAATCCATGCAAGCTCATTTCCCAGTGCCTCCTGAAATAACTCAAGCGTCTCACTCGCTTCGCTCACAAGGTTGGTGTTTCAAATTTCTACCTGAAATACAATTTTTCCCAAAAAATTGCCTTACTCGGTTATTGTGTCATGTTTTGATGTGATTTCCTGCGTTTCCGTGGAATATTTTCCTCGATATGTCTTAAATGAGTCCACTCAGAAGCCTGAGCTCTGAATTAGGTCTTTTAGAACTCATAATGCTGAATTGATTGAACTGATTCTAAGTTAATTAACTAACGCACACATAAATCAGCTCAGAGCGAGTTAATGTTTATTGCTATTAATTCAGAAATAGCTAGAAATAACCAATTCTCCATCGCTGAGTTGAGTATTCAACTCATCGGAATACACAGTGTCAGCGACATTTTCAGTGCCGAATGTTCATCGATTGTATATGACCATCCCACCGTCAAAATTTTCTGGATCCGCCAGTATCCGGAAACCACCGCTAAATTTGTCCAAAGCCTGACGTTCTGATTAATAAATTCAAACCGCAAACTACAGAAAGAAACAAAAAAATTGCCGGAGTTGAAATTTTGCAATAATTTCACGGTCAACAAAAATCATTTCCACGTTCAACTTTGAGACAAAAAAATCCTCAAGAAATATTAACGGAAAATTGTTATATTATTTTTTATGAATAATGTTTACGAATGTCCTGGTTGGTTGATTAGCTTATTACGCGAATGAAACATTAATACTAAAACAATCACAGGCGAAGCGAGGATTTCGTTTCGTTGAACATAGATAGTTTCAACTCAACGATTACTGCGCGAGCAATCGGAGCAAGCGAGAAAATTTTTCGACTTCTAAAATTCCGTAGGTTAATTCTGAACCATGTAATTGTGCCTAGTTTTAGCACTCTTTAAGAAATTTTGGTGCAATCATTAAGGGTACCACCCATTTCTAAATGCTCCTTAAAACATGAATATATATATATATATATATATATATATATATATATATATATATATATATATATATATATATATATATATATATATATATATATATATATATATATAAATTCGCCAAAGTGTGACCGCTTCGTATGCATATGAACACTTTCACAAGTTAAATTGTTTAATTAGCTCAAGCTAAAATTAGCTTACATACGAGTCAAATTTGAAAATTTCGGTGGCCGACCGCAAAGTTTGGGGAGGGGCGCTGATTTTTCAAATTGCGTCAGAAATACAAGGGGTCGCTGCTCTAAATCCGTATAGGTTGCCCGTCATGGATTTAGACAGGGGTTAAACCTACTACAAGCAAGCATCGTTTGGAGAGTTTCAACAAGGTTGTAATCGAGCAAACGCTGATTGAAATAATCATTCTCGCATTCCTGGGGGAACTCATTCGAGTCAAAATGTTGCTCGGGTGAGCTTACTCACTTAACTAGAGCCTATCGGTCAAAAATGGTTAGTTCAATTGCACGGTTAGTAACTGGTTAATCACCAGAGTCATCAATGCTTATAAATGGGCTCACCTGACAGGTCAGGGTGGGGGGCGGAGATCGTAGCTACGCCGCGGGTCGGCAAAAAATTCACACAAAACGCGATAGACTTCAAAATAAAAACATACACATTTAGGTATTTTTGATATCAATATATATACATCTGCAGTCAGGGTAAAGCGAACCGGACCAGATAGCGAAATTTAAATTTACGCTGGCTTGCGGAAATATTTATTCAGCCGAAAATTTCGTATACGAATTTTGGTTAAAATTTAAAACAAAAAACAACCCATTTTGAAACATTGGAACGTCGTATTTTGATTTGTACGATAGTTCGATTCCACGACGACGGAAATACAGGCGTATATACATGCTTATAGAGGGGTCTTCCCTTGCTCAAGGGTGCTTATCACAGCTCGCATACACATCACCCAGCAAACTTTAGCCTAAACCTAATCTTAAGCCATCCAACAGGGCCGTAACAGTAGTATAAGCGTATTCCTAAGCCTAACCATCAGCGAAAAATAAGCTTATGCCTAAACCCAGGCCCAGACTTGCGGCGAAAAACCATCAACCTACTAGCGACACATCAGGGTGCAACCGGAATTCCCGTTCCGGTAAATTGTAATCCCGGTTACATCGAGATCTTAAGCCTTTGTGAAACCAATATTTTGAGTTTTTGAAACCTACGGTCAAAGTGTACAAGATCGTTTATGTCGTTAGAAAAATTTGGGGCTTCCCCCATAAAGTTGCAGCCATAGGGGCCGGAAGTGGCAGGCACGGAGGGGGGCACATGCCCCCTGTGCTCAGAATGGGACGCATAGCGACACTATTTTACTAGTGGGTGAAAATTGTTGGACTTCATTTCGCCTGCGGTAATATTTTGTGACAGCTGAAATACATATATATTAAAGCAACGTGGGATGGACATACAATACTATACAGCTCGGGGTTGTTTGTTTCCGGTAAAAAATTATGACCGGAAAAAATGATAATTTTTTCCATTTTTTTCCGGAAAAAATGGAAAAAATTATTCTTTGTCTGAGTGATCGGTTAGGCCACCCGTAGCCTTCGTTTTCCCAAAAACGCTTGCATTTTGCAAGTTTTTGCATATTTGAGCTTCTGATGACATCCTCTGATCATTACATGCCCAAATCTGAATTTTTGAAAAATTTGATTTTTAAGGCCACAAGTTCAGCCCCTTGAGACCCAAAACAGTTTTTTCGATAAGTTGGACAAATTATATATCACTGAAAAAAATGGAAAAAATGGAAAGAAATACCATTTTTTCCGGTAAATTTCTTCCGGCCAACGCAGATCAGTTTATACTTCAATTAAGATCCGCAAAACTATTTTTATGTTCAGATTAAACACCGTAAACGCGAGAATCATCCCTGTATATCACATTTACTTTGACTCCTTCCTGGCTTATTTGGTTTTGACATCTGGTTTTTACATATTTATAAAACAAACCAAACCTAAAATTGTGCGATTAGTACTTTCGTGGCATTTTATACGATACAAGCATGGCCGGAGCAGCCACCCCCCCATACCTCCATTTGTGGGGAGACCCCATCCCTAAAGAGGCCCCCACCCTAAAACTGGTTGAAACAAAAACCGCCCAAGCTGTAAAAGTCGTCTGGTTTCTTGCTCACGAGTTTGGCGGGAGCCCCTACTCCTATCTGCTCCGGCACTGGATACAAGCGAAAACTTTTTTCATTTTTCTTATAATATTCTTAACAAAGGAAAGGCCTTTTGATTTGCGGCCGTCAGATTGGTTATCGCCCGATTTGAACTGAAATCTGTAATTGTAACTAAAAGTTGCAACAACATTTTAGTCATTTCTTAGTGTTCAACCCCACTGCAGTAATTTTCGAAAACTCGTGCTGGGTATAATTGCCGTGTTCACGCTAGTTTCACGCAGATTAATCCGTTGTATATATATATATACATATATATATTTATATATATATATAAATATATATACATATATATATTTATATATATATA
>JASANG010001592.1:0-76238 GCA_030248215.1 Enoplolaimus lenunculus
ATTTTTGACGTAAACCGGTATATGGATGCGATTATCTATTGAATCACTCCAACTAAACCATTTTTCTACTGGTTCACTGTCTTACCGGTTCTCTGCTTATTTATCTGGTTATGTCACTGACGCAGTGTTATATCTTACTGTTCTACCGCCTCACTACTGCATAAATAAGCCGTGCCCGTGTTTCCGTGAAAATTGTACTTATGATAACTACATTATGCGCCTTTTACAAAATTTTGCGCTGGACCTTTAATATATTTATGTTCAAAACGTATTTTATGTTTTTTTAGGGATTTTATACCCGGAGTGAGATTGGAAACAAAATTTGATTTTGTGCTGTCTGCACCATTTGTTTGCATTGTGTGTTTTTGTTGTGCCTGTATGTGTTGTAGTGCTGTGTGTGACTATTTTGAAGTAATTTTTGATAGCCCAATGCTATCACGCGTGTATCGCACTGGTGCCAAAATTATTGTAAACGGCGCATTTCACTGTAAATACCAGAACCAGAGAATGATATTGGTGTTTTCTGAGTACGGCATGCAGCTTCGCTCTCCATTGTCCGATTGGCCTAATATCTATCCTAATGACTCACTGTTCTACTTGTTTAGCTGTCGTACTGGCCCTCTGACCATCTGCATCGTTACCCTATTGCTCCAGTGTTAAATCTTACTTTCCGCCTACTAGTCTACTGTCTCACTAATTGCTTCATAAACAAAGCGCGCGCATGATTTGCTGCGAATTGTATTTTTTGTTGATATGCGCTTTCACAAAAATTCGTCAGCGAGCCTCGAATATTGTCATGTTTGCAACAAAAATGTCATGTGTGTTGTGTGTACTTGTTTGCACTGTGTGCTTCTGTGTTGTCTCTGCATATGCTATGTGTGACATTTTTTATTTCATTTATGGTAGCTCGACGTTATGACGTGTTTGTTGCACCGCTGACAAATTTATTGTGAACGGCGCATTATTTCTGTCGGTAAAATAAAAGAACAAGCGCGTGATATTGATTTTTGACGGAAACCGGTATATGGTTGCAGCCTACACTGTCGTATTGGTTTATTATCTATTGAATCACTCCAACTAAACCATTTTTCTACTGGTCCACTGTCTTACCGGTTCTCTGCTTATTTATCTGGTTATGTCACTGACGCAGTGTTAAATCTTACTGTTCTGCCGCCTCGCTACTGCATAAATAAGCTGTGCTCGTGTTTCCGTGAAAATTGTACTTATGATAACTATATTATGCGCCTTTCACAAAATTTTGGCGCTGGACCTTTAATATATTTATGTTCACAAACGTATTTTATGTTTTTTGGGGGATTTTATACCCGTCGAGTGAGATTTGAAACAAAATTTGATTTTGTGCTGTCTGCACCATTTGTTTGCATTGTGTGTTTTTGTTGTGCCTGTATGTGTTGTAGTGCTGTGTGTGACTATTTTGAAGTAATTTTTGATAGCCCAATGCTATCACGCGTGTATCGCACTGGTGCCAAAATTATTGTAAACGGCGCATTTCACTGTAAATACCAGAACCAGAGAATGATATTGGTGTTTTCTGAGTACGGCATGCAGCTTCGCTCTCCATTGTCCGATTGGCCTAATATCTATCCTAATGACTCACTGTTCTACTTGTTTAGCTGTCGTACTGGCCCTCTGACCATCTGCATCGTTACCCTATTGCTCCAGTGTTAAATCTTACTTTCCGCCTACTAGTCTACTGTCTCACTAATTGCTTCATAAACAAATCGCGCGCATGATTTGCTGCGAATTGTATTTTTTGTTGATATGCGCTTTCACAAAAATTCGTCAGCGAGCTTCGAATATTGTCATGTTTGCAACAAAAATTTTATGTGTGTTGTGTGTACTTGTTTGCACTGTGTGCTTCTGTGTTGTCTCTGCATATGCTATGTGTGACATTTTTTATTTCATTTATGGTAGCTCGACGTTATGACGTGTTTGTTGCACCGCTGACAATTTTATTGTGAACGGCGCATTATTTCTGTCGGTAAAATAAAAGAACAAGCGCGTGATATTGATTTTTGACGTAAACCGGTATATGGATGCAGCCTACACTGTCGTATTGCTTTATTATCTATTGAATCACTCCAACTAAACCATTTTTCTACTGGTTCACTGTCTTACCGGTTCTCTGCTTATTTATCTGGTTATGTCACTGACGCAGTGTTATATCTTACTGTTCTACCGCCTCACTACTGCATAAATAAGCCGTGCCCGTGTTTCCGTGAAAATTGTACTTATGATAACTATATTATGCGCCTTTTACAAAATTTTGGCGCTGGACCTTTAATATATTTATGTTCATAAACGTATTTTATGTTTTTTAAGGGATTTTATACCCGTCGAGTGAGATTTGAAACAAAATTTGATTTTGTGCTGTCTGCACCATTTGTTTGCATTGTGTGTTTTTGTTGTGCCTGTATGTGTTGTAGTGCTGTGTGTGACTATTTTGAAGTAATTTTTGATAGCCCAATGCTATCACGCGTGTATCGCACTGGTGCCAAAATTATTGTAAACGGCGCATTTCACTGTAAATACCAGAACCAGAGAATGATATTGGTGTTTTCTGAGTACGGCATGCAGCTTCGCTCTCCATTGTCCGATTGGCCTAATATCTATCCTAATGACTCACTGTTCTACTTGTTTAGCTGTCGTACTGGCCCTCTGACCATCTGCATCGTTACCCTATTGCTCCAGTGTTAAATCTTACTTTCCGCCTACTAGTCTACTGTCTCACTAATTGCTTCATAAACAAATCGCGCGCATGATTTGCTGCGAATTGTATTTTTTGTTGATATGCGCTTTCACAAAAATTCGTCAGCGAGCCTCGAATATTGTCATGTTTGCAACAAAAATTTCATGTGTGTTGAGTGTACTTGTTTGCACTGTGTGCTTCTGTGTTGTCTCTGCATATGCTATGTGTGGCATTTTTTATTTCATTTATGGTAGCTCGACGTTATGACGTGTTTGTTGCACCGCTGACAAATTTATTGTGAACGGCGCATTATTTCTGTCAGTAAAATAAAAGAACAAGCGCGTGATATTGATTTTTGACGTAAACCAGTATATGGTTGCAGCCTACACTGTCGTATTGGTTTATTATCTATTGAATCACTCCAACTAAATCATTTTTCTACTGGTCCACTGTCTTACCGGTTCTCTGCTTATTTATCTGGTTATGTCACTGACGCAGTGTTAAATCTTACTGTTCTACCGCCTCACTACTGCATAAATAAGCCGTGCTCGTGTTTCCGTGAAAATTGTACTTATGATAACTATATTATGCGCCTTTCACAAAATTTTGGCGCTGGACCTTTAATATATTTATGTTCACAAACGTATTTTATGTTTTTTTGGGGATTTTATACCCGTCGAGTGAGATTTGAAACAAAATTTGATTTTGTGCTGTCTGCACCATTTGTTTGCATTGCGTGTTTTTGTTGTGCCTGTATGTGTTGTAGTGCTGTGTGTGACTATTTTAAAGTAATTTTTGATAGCCCAATGCTATCACGCGTGTATCGCACTGGTGCCAAAATTATTGTAAACGGCGCATTTCACTGTAACTACCAGAACCAGAGAATGATATTGGTGTTTTCAGAGTACGGCATGCAGCTCCGCTCTCCATTGTCCGATTGGCCTAATATCTATCCTAATGACTCACTGTTCTACTTGTTTAGCTGTCGTACTGGCCCTCTGACCATCTGCATCGTTACCCTATTGCTCCAGTGTTAAATCTTACTTTCCGCCTACTAGTCTACTGTCTCACTAATTGCTTCATAAACAAATCGCGCGCATGATTTGCTGCGAATTGTATTTTTTGTTGATATGCGCTTTCACAAAAATTCGTCAGCGAGCTTCGAATATTGTCATGTTTGCAACAAAAATTTTATGTGTGTTGTGTGTACTTGTTTGCACTGTGTGCTTCTGTGTTGTCTCTGCATATGCTATGTGTGACATTTTTTATTTCATTTATGGTAGCTCGACGTTATGACGTGTTTGTTGCACCGCTGACAATTTTATTGTGAACGGCGTATTATTTCTGTCGGTAAAATAAAAGAACAAGCGCGTGATATTGATTTTTGACGTAAACCGGTATATGGATGCGATTATCTATTGAATCACTCCAACTAAACCATTTTTCTACTGGTTCACTGTCTTACCGGTTCTCTGCTTATTTATCTGGTTATGTCACTGACGCAGTGTTATATCTTACTGTTCTACCGCCTCACTACTGCATAAATAAGCCGTGCCCGTGTTTCCGTGAAAATTGTACTTATGATAACTATATTATGCGCCTTTTACAAAATTTTGGCGCTGGACCTTTAATATATTTATGTTCATAAACGTATTTTATGTTTTTTAAGGGATTTTATACCCGTCGAGTGAGATTTGAAACAAAATTTGATTTTGTGCTGTCTGCACCATTTGTTTGCATTGTGTGTTTTTGTTGTGCCTGTATGTGTTGTAGTGCTGTGTGTGACTATTTTGAAGTAATTTTTGATAGCCCAATGCTATCACGCGTGTATCGCACTGGTGCCAAAATTATTGTAAACGGCGCATTTCACTGTAAATACCAGAACCAGAGAATGATATTGGTGTTTTCTGAGTACGGCATGCAGCTTCGCTCTCCATTGTCCGATTGGCCTAATATCTATCCTAATGACTCACTGTTCTACTTGTTTAGCTGTCGTACTGGCCCTCTGACCATCTGCATCGTTACCCTATTGCTCCAGTGTTAAATCTTACTTTCCGCCTACTAGTCTACTGTCTCACTAATTGCTTCATAAACAAATCGCGCGCATGATTTGCTGCGAATTGTATTTTTTGTTGATATGCGCTTTCACAAAAATTCGTCAGCGAGCCTCGAATATTGTCATGTTTGCAACAAAAATTTCATGTGTGTTGAGTGTACTTGTTTGCACTGTGTGCTTCTGTGTTGTCTCTGCATATGCTATGTGTGGCATTTTTTATTTCATTTATGGTAGCTCGACGTTATGACGTGTTTGTTGCACCGCTGACAAATTTATTGTGAACGGCGCATTATTTCTGTCAGTAAAATAAAAGTTTTTCAAACAAGCGCGTGATATTGATTTTTGACGTAAACCAGTATATGGTTGCAGCCTACACTGTCGTATTGGTTTATTATCTATTGAATCACTCCAACTAAATCATTTTTCTACTGGTCCACTGTCTTACCGGTTCTCTGCTTATTTATCTGGTTATGTCACTGACGCAGTGTTAAATCTTACTGTTCTACCGCCTCACTACTGCATAAATAAGCCGTGCCCCAAATCGTTTCCGTGAAAATTGTACTTATGATAACTATATTATGCGCCTTTCACAAAATTTTGGCGCTGGACCTTTAATATATTTATGTTCACAAACGTATTTTATGTTTTTTGGGGGATTTTATACCCGTCGAGTGAGATTTGAAACAAAATTTGATTTTGTGCTGTCTGCACCATTTGTTTGCATTGTGTGTTTTTGTTGTGTCTGTATGTGTTGTAGTGCTGTGTGTGACATTTTCGAAGTAATTTTTGATAGCCTGACTCCATCACGCGTTTATCGCACTTGTGCCAAAATTATTGTAAACGGCGCATTTCACTGTAAATATCAGAACCAGAGCATGATATTGGTTTTTTCTGAGTACGGCATGCAGCCTCGCTCTGCATTGTCAGATTGGCCTAATATCTATCCTAATGACTCGTTGTTCTACTTGTTTAGCTGTCTTACTGACACTCTGACAATCTGTACCGTTACCCTATTGCTCCAGTGTTATATTTTACTGTCCTCCTACTATTCTACTGTCTCACTAACTGCTTCATAAACAAATCGCGCGTACATTTTTCTGTAAATTGTATTTTTTGTTATGTTATGCGCTATTCACAAAAAAATTGTCAGCGAGTCTCGAATATTATCATGTTTACAACAAAAATTTTATGTGTGTTGTGTGTACTTGTTTGCACTGTGTGCTTCTGTGTTGTCTCTGCATATGCTATGTGTGACATTTTTTATTTCATTTATGGTAGCTCGACGTTATGACGTGTTTGTTGCACCGCTGGCAATTTTATTGTGAACGGCGCATTATTTCTGTCGGTAAAATAAAAGAACAAGCGCGTGATATTGATTTTTGACGTAAACCGGTATATGGATGCGATTATCTATTGAATCACTCCAACTAAACCATTTTTCTACTGGTTCACTGTCTTACCGGTTCTCTGCTTATTTATCTGGTTATGTCACTGACGCAGTGTTATATCTTACTGTTCTACCGCCTCACTACTGCATAAATAAGCCGTGCCCGTGTTTCCGTGAAAATTGTACTTATGATAACTATATTATGCGCCTTTTACAAAATTTTGGCGCTGGACCTTTAATATATTTATGTTCATAAACGTATTTTATGTTTTTTAAGGGATTTTATACCCGTCGAGTGAGATTTGAAACAAAATTTGATTTTGTGCTGTCTGCACCATTTGTTTGCATTGTGTGTTTTTGTTGTGCCTGTATGTGTTGTAGTGCTGTGTGTGACTATTTTGAAGTAATTTTTGATAGCCCAATGCTATCACGCGTGTATCGCACTGGTGCCAAAATTATTGTAAACGGCGCATTTCACTGTAAATACCAGAACCAGAGAATGATATTGGTGTTTTCTTAGTACGGCATGCAGCTTCGCTCTCCATTGTCCGATTGGCCTAATATCTATCTTAATGACTCACTGTTTTACTTGTTTAGCTGTCGTACTGGCCCTCTGACCATCTGCATCGTTACCCTATTGCTCCAGTGTTAAATCTTACTTTCCGCCTACTAGTCTACTGTCTCACTAATTGCTTCATAAACAAATCGCGCGCATGATTTGCTGCGAATTGTATTTTTTGTTGATATGCGCTTTCACAAAAATTCGTCAGCGAGCCTCGAATATTGTCATGTTTGCAACAAAAATTTCATGTGTGTTGTGTGTACTTGTTTGCACTGTGTGCTTCTGTGTTGTCTCTGCATATGCTATGTGTGACATTTTTTATTTCATTTATGGTAGCTCGACGTTATGACGTGTTTGTTGCACCGCTGACAAATTTATTGTGAACGGCGCATTATTTCTGTCGGTAAAATAAAAGAACAAGCGCGTGATATTGATTTTTGACGGAAACCGGTATATGGTTGCAGCCTACACTGTCGTATTGGTTTATTATCTATTGAATCACTCCAACTAAACCATTTTTCTACTGGTCCACTGTCTTACCGGTTCTCTGCTTATTTATCTGGTTATGTCACTGACGCAGTGTTAAATCTTACTGTTCTGCCGCCTCGCTACTGCATAAATAAGCTGTGCTCGTGTTTCCGTGAAAATTGTACTTATGATAACTATATTATGCGCCTTTCACAAAATTTTGGCGCTGGACCTTTAATATATTTATGTTCACAAACGTATTTTATGTTTTTTGGGGGATTTTATACCCGTCGAGTGAGATTTGAAACAAAATTTGATTTTGTGCTGTCTGCACTATTTGTTTGCATTGTGTGTTTTTGTTGTGCCTGTATGTGTTGTAGTGCTGTGTGTGACTATTTTGAAGTAATTTTTGATAGCCCAATGCTATCACGCGTGTATCGCACTGGTGCCAAAATTATTGTAAACGGCGCATTTCACTGTAAATACCAGAACCAGAGAATGATATTGGTGTTTTCTTAGTACGGCATGCAGCTTCGCTCTCCATTGTCCGATTGGCCTAATATCTATCTTAATGACTCACTGTTTTACTTGTTTAGCTGTCGTACTGGCCCTCTGACCATCTGCATCGTTACCTATTGCTCCAGTGTTAAATCTTACTTTCCGCCTACTAGTCTACTGTCTCACTAATTGCTTCATAAACAAATCGCGCGCATGATTTGCTGCGAATTGTATTTTTTGTTGATATGCGCTTTCACAAAAATTCGTCAGCGAGCCTCGAATATTGGCATGTTTGCAACAAAAATTTCATGTGTGTTGTGTGTACTTGTTTGCTTTGTGTGCTTCTGTGTTGTCTCTGCATATGCTATGTGTGACATTTTTTATTTCATTTATGGTAGCTCGACGTTATGACGTGTTTGTTGCACCGCTGACAAATTTATTGTGAACGGCGCATTATTTCTGTCGGTAAAATAAAAGAACAAGCGCGTGATATTGATTTTTGACGTAAACCAGTATATGGTTGCAGCCTACACTGTCGTATTGGTTTATTATCTATTGAATCACTCCAACTAAATCATTTTTCTACTGGTCCACTGTCTTACCGGTTCTCTGCTTATTTATCTGGTTATGTCACTGACGCAGTGTTAAATCTTACTGTTCTACCGCCTCACTACTGCATAAATAAGCCGTGCCCGTGTTTCCGTGAAAATTGTACTTATGATAACTACATTATGCGCCTTTTACAAAATTTTGGCGCTGGACCTTTAATATATTTATGTTCACAAACGTATTTTATGTTTTTTGGGGATTTTATACCCGTCGAGTGAGATTTGAAACAAAATTTGATTTTGTGCTGTCTGCACCATTTGTTTGCATTGTGTGTTTTTGTTGTGCCAGTATGTGTTGTAGTGCTGTGTGTGACTATTTTAAAGTAATTTTTGATAGCCCAATGCTATCACGCGTGTATCGCACTGGTGCCAAAATTATTGTAAACGGCGCATTTCACTGTAAATACCAGAACCAGAGAATGATATTGGTGTTTTCAGAGTACGGCATGCAGCTTCGCTCTCCATTGTCCGATTGGCCTAATATCTATCCTAATGACTCACTGTTCTACTTGTTTAGCTGTCGTACTGGCCCTCTGACCATCTGCATCGTTACCCTATTGCTCCAGTGTTAAATCTTACTTTCCGCCTACTAGTCTACTGTCTCACTAATTGCTTCATAAACAAATCGCGCGCATGATTTGCTGCGAATTGTATTTTTTGTTGATATGCGCTTTCACAAAAATTCGTCAGCGAGCTTCGAATATTGTCATGTTTGCAACAAAAATTTTATGTGTGTTGTGTGTACTTGTTTGCACTGTGTGCTTCTGTGTTGTCTCTGCATATGCTATGTGTGACATTTTTTATTTCATTTATGGTAGCTCGACGTTATGACGTGTTTGTTGCACCGCTGACAATTTTATTGTGAACGGCGTATTATTTCTGTCGGTAAAATAAAAGAACAAGCGCGTGATATTGATTTTTGACGTAAACCGGTATATGGATGCAGCCTACACTGTCGTATTGCTTTATTATCTATTGAATCACTCCAACTAAACCATTTTTCTACTGGTTCACTGTCTTACCGGTTCTCTGCTTATTTATCTGGTTATGTCACTGACGCAGTGTTATATCTTACTGTTCTACCGCCTCACTACTGCATAAATAAGCCGTGCCCGTGTTTCCGTGAAAATTGTACTTATGATAACTACATTATGCGCCTTTTACAAAATTTTGGCGCTGGACCTTTAATATATTTATGTTCATAAACGTATTTTATGTTTTTTAAGGGATTTTATACCCGTCGAGTGAGATTTGAAACAAAATTTGATTTTGTGCTGTCTGCACCATTTGTTTGCATTGTGTGTTTTTGTTGTGCCTGTATGTGTTGTAGTGCTGTGTGTGACTATTTTGAAGTAATTTTTGATAGCCCAATGCTATCACGCGTGTATCGCACTGGTGCCAAAATTATTGTAAACGGCGCATTTCACTGTAAATACCAGAACCAGAGAATGATATTGGTGTTTTCTGAGTACGGCATGCAGCTTCGCTCTCCATTGTCCGATTGGCCTAATATCTATCCTAATGACTCACTGTTCTACTTGTTTAGCTGTCGTACTGGCCCTCTGACCATCTGCATCGTTACCCTATTGCTCCAGTGTTAAATCTTACTTTCCGCCTACTAGTCTACTGTCTCACTAATTGCTTCATAAACAAAGCGCGCGCATGATTTGCTGCGAATTGTATTTTTTGTTGATATGCGCTTTCACAAAAATTCGTCAGCGAGCCTCGAATATTGTCATGTTTGCAACAAAAATTTCATGTGTGTTGTGTGTACTTGTTTGCTTTGTGTGCTTCTGTGTTGTCTCTGCATATGCTATGTGTGACATTTTTTATTTCATTTATGGTAGCTCGACGTTATGACGTGTTTGTTGCACCGCTGACAAATTTATTGTGAACGGCGCATTATTTCTGTCGGTAAAATAAAAGAACAAGCGCGTGATATTGATTTTTGACGGAAACCGGTATATGGTTGCAGCCTACACTGTCGTATTGGTTTATTATCTATTGAATCACTCCAACTAAACCATTTTTCTACTGGTCCACTGTCTTACCGGTTCTCTGCTTATTTATTTGGTTATGTCACTGACGCAGTGTTAAATCTTACTGTTCTACCGCCTCGCTACTGCATAAATAAGCTGTGCTCGTGTTTCCGTGAAAATTGTACTTTTGATAACTATATTATGCGCCTTTCACAAAATTTTGGCGCTGGACCTTTAATATATTTATGTTCACAAACGTATTTTATGTTTTTTGGGGGATTTTATACCCGTCGAGTGAGATTTGAAACAAAATTTGATTTTGTGCTGTCTGCACTATTTGTTTGCATTGTGTGTTTTTGTTGTGCCTGTATGTGTTGTAGTGCTGTGTGTGACTATTTTGAAGTAATTTTTGATAGCCTGACGCTATCACGCGTGTATCGCACTTGTGCCAAAATTATTGTAAACGGCGCATTTCACTGTAAATATCGGAACCAGAGCATGATATTGGTTTTTTCTGAGTACGGCATGCAGCCTCGCTCTGCATTGTCCGATTGGTCTAATATCTATCCTAATGACTCACTGTTCTACTTGTTTAGCTGTCTTACTGGCACTCTGCCAATCTGTATCGTTACCCTATTGCTCCAGCGTTATATCTTACTGTCCTCCTGCTAATATACTGTCTCACTAACTGTTTACAGAAATGTCGGCCTGGCAAAATTTGGAGTCAAAAATTCAAAATTTCACAACATGAAAGGTTTCAGGAAACTTACGACTGGTTAAAGCTTTAAACTAGAAAATGCCGACGAAAATAATCTTACGGAGTTAGATTTCGTTATATAGTTCGGTTTTTTCACGCGTTATTCTTGAATACAAAAAATTTGGTCCGAAATTTTTGCCATTACAAAATCACATTTAGAAAAATGTACATATTTTCACTTGCTATTGACCAACGAAAGCCAAAACTGGTGAAATTTTTACGCGGTCATGTTAAAACATTACAAAGATGCAAACCTCTTCTAAGTAGTTTTTATAGTGCACTCACAAGTAATTTGCATCACTCTACAGTTTGTATTTTTGAACGCAGACAAATTGTGTTGTTTCTCAGAATACAGTCTATGTTAAACAACTATTTTTTATAGCTTTAATATAAAATAAACCCGTACCTTGCAATTTCTTTCCGCGTGTTTTCTGTATGCCAGAAAATTTTTCTTTTTGTCATTTTGAAACCACGTATTCAAATTCACGTGGTTGTATAACTACAATAACGCAAACAAGTATGTATATTATTACCAATTACATATGTATAGAAAACAACGCATGTGCACAGATGTACGCTAGCTGGCAACAAAAGGAAGATACATGTTGTCGACGAAAAATGCAGTTGGAGAAGCGGGCTGCGCGGCGCAGTGGTAGAGTCTTCGCTTAAGGATCCGTAGGCTGAGATTTCGATCCCCGCTCTGGAGGCCCGCTTTTCCAATTGCTTAGTCCAAATGTCGGAATTCCCGGTTCCTACTTAGACTGATATGGAGGCTACTCCGTGAACAAAATGGTAGACCGCCGAGGTATGAACACGGTATTCAGTCGAGAATATAGGGTGGACGGTCACGGGAGCTGGCAGCAAATGGTCGACACATATAGTCGATGAAAAATGCAGTTAGAGAGGTGGACTGTACGGTGCAGTGGTAGAGTATTCGTTTATGGATCCGTAGGCTGACATTTCGATCCCGGCTCTGGAGGCCCGTTTTTCCAAATACTTAGTTCAAAGGTCTGAATTCCTGGTTCCTACTTAGACTGACATGGAGGCTACTCCGTGCACACAATGGTAGACCGCCGCGCTATGAACACGGTATCCAGTTTAGAATAGAGTGGGCGGTCACGGGACGACCTTGTTGAAATTAAGGGCATGTAAGCATGTGAAACATGCTTGTATCCATACCCTGAGAGTTCGATCCCCGCTCCAAAAGCCAGCTTATCCAGCAGCTTAGTGGAAAATTCTGAAGTCCCTGTTTTTACCTGGACTAACTGTCTTGTTACTAGATATGTATATGTTTGCAATACCTAGTAACATATGTGTTTACTGTAAAAGTTTAAAAAAATCAATCGATATATAAACTTTTTTGCAACCGTGATTCAATAGTGCTTATCAAGTTCTGTTATTACCTAAAATTCATTCCACGGGAGTAGAGGAAAAATGGGGGTTCTGGCACACTTTTGCACTAGTTGGCACCATGTCAGCAAAAGTTCGCACAGTTCCAACTAGTGCAAAGTTTTGAAAGGTCAATGTTAATGTGAAACAGTTCGCATATTTACAATGATAAAGCCATGCGTTCTACACAACACCATAAAAACCTATTGAAAAACACTAAAACAAATTTCCGCTTTGTGTATAAAAGCAAGCGATTATGTTTTGATCTTTTTATTCTTTATTATATTATGTTGGCTTTATGAATTGGTTTCATTGCTGATTCAATGTTTTTATGCCCCCACACACATTTATACGATGAAATTCTATGCATTTTTTGCAAATTTAAAAAACTATAATTACGCAACCAGTTTTATTTAATAAATGCTGATGAATATATCGTTCAATTTACAACTTGGAAGCATATTCATTGAGTTTCGAAACAAATTTGTCAAGACGTAGACCTAGTTGTTCTAAATTGCTTTCGGTTAGGTTTGGTTGCATCTTAATGGCGCATACAGTCGATTCAGTTTCTCCGCAAACAGCTTCTAGAAAGTCCATTAAAACAGATAATCCGTCTATTCTGGACGAATGCTTAAGGCATACTTCTGTTTTATTCACCAATTGAGCGCTTCAATCTGGATCAGTGAAAGCGCAAGCGTTTTGAAATAGCTGAACATAAACTTTGCAAATCATTGCGCAATCATCAACTGCAGAATCGCGGAAATCATTATATAGTTTGAAAATAGCTGGGCTGCTGTCCATGACTGCTTCTACGTTAACATTTGAGAACTGAGAGCTGTGCTTGAGTTCATTGGACAAGTTGTTTGACGAACTTTTTAAAGCAGCTATGCAATTGGCAAACATTGCGCACGCGCGTGAGTAAGAGCTACAATGTAACAATTTAATTCGCAGGTAAACAGAAGATTTGGGAACGCCGTGTGAATTTAAACTCGAGCATTGTTCATCCTTTAATGCTAACGCATTTACTCTAGCGGATTGAAATGTTGTGGCGTATCGGCGAAAGTCTGATTGTAAACGTTTCACAATTGGATTTGTATCACATTGCTCTAAACTAAACACATCTTTTACAAGTAACTTGCATTGCAAAATGACGCTAGCACGCAAACTCCAGCTTGATGCTTTAGTTCACAATATCTTTTAAACTAAGGCGTATTTCAATGACATTTTTATAGAAAAATGAATTGAATTTCAAGCTCAGATTTACCTTTGTATTTAATTCTTGAATGTTTAGCATATTCGGCTGGTGAATCAAACAACCCCCGTTCGTAGCGCAAATTAAAGTTTTCACTTGATTTCGATTTTGATTGAGTAATTTTCCAGTTGTAGCTACATGCCAATGCACGTAGACGTTCCGTAAACTTTGTTGCCCCGGGAAGCTTATTCTCGCGACTGGTAAATGGAATACCGTTTCGAAGGGGTACTACTTTTTCAAAATCAAATGTTGGAAAAATTGGAAAGTTACTACGTGTCAACTGTTTAATGCCAATGCGGTCACGGGACGACCTTGTTGAAATTAAGGGCATGTAAGCATGTGAAACATGCTTGTATCCATACCCTGAGAGTTCGATCCCCGCTCCAAAAGCCAGCTTATCCAGCAGCTTAGTGGAAAATTCTGAAGTCCCTGTTTTTACCTGGACTAACTGTCTTGTTACTAGATATGTATATGTTTGCAATACCTAGTAACATATGTGTTTACTGTAAAAGTTTAAAAAAATCAATCGATATATAAACTTTTTTGCAACCGTGATTCAATAGTGCTTATCAAGTTCTGTTATTACCTAAAATTCATTCCACGGGAGTAGAGGAAAAATGGGGGTTCTGGCACACTTTTGCACTAGTTGGCACCATGTCAGCAAAAGTTCGCACAGTTCCAACTAGTGCAAAGTTTTGAAAGGTCAATGTTAATGTGAAACAGTTCGCATATTTACAATGATAAAGCCATGCGTTCTACACAACACCATAAAAACCTATTGAAAAACACTAAAACAAATTTCCGCTTTGTGTATAAAAGCAAGCGATTATGTTTTGATCTTTTTATTCTTTATTATATTATGTTGGCTTTATGAATTGTTTTCATTGCTGATTCAATGTTTTTATGCCCCCACACACATTTATACGATGAAATTCTATGCATTTTTTGCAAATTTAAAAAACTATAATTACGCAACCAGTTTTATTTGATAAATGCTGATGAATATATCGTGCAATTTACAACTTGGAAGCATATTCATTGAGTTTCGAAACAAATTTGTCAAGACGTAGACCTAGTTGTTCTAAATTGCTTTCGGTTAGGTTTGGTTGCATCTTAATGGCGCATACAGTCGATTCAGTTTCTCCGCAAACAGCTTCTAGAAAGTCCATTAAAACAGATAATCCGTCTATTCTGGACGAATGCTTAAGGCATACTTCTGTTTTATTCACCAATTCAGCGCTTCGATCTGGATCAGTGAAAGCGCAAGCGTTTTGAAATAGCTGAACATAAACTTTGCAAATCATTGCGCAATCATCAACTGCAGAATCGCGGCAATCATTATATAGTTTGAAAATAGCTGGGCTGCTGTCCATGACTGCTTCTACGTTAACATTTGAAAACTGAGAGCTGTGCTTGAGTTCATTGGACAAGTTGTTTGACGAACTTTTTAAAGCAGCTATGCAATTGGCAAACATTGCGCACGCGCGTGAGTAAGAGCTACAATGTAACAATTTAATTCGCAGGTAAACAGAAGATTTGGGAACGCCGTGCGAATTTAAACTCGAGCATTGTTCATCCTTTAATGCTAACGCATTTACTCTAGCGGATTGAAATGTTGTGGCGTGTCGGCGAAAGTCTGATTGTAAACGTTTCACAATTGGATTTGTATCACATTGCTCTAAACTAAACACATCTTTTACAAGTAACTTGCATTGCAAAATGACGCTAGCACGCAAACTCCAGCTTGATGCTTTAGGGCACAATATCTTTTAAACTAAGGCGTATTTCAATGACATTTTTATAGAAAAATGAATTGAATTTCAAGCTCAGATTTACCTTTGTATTTAATTCTTGAATGTTTAGCATATTCGGCTGGTGAATCAAACAACCCCCGTTCGTAGCGCAAATTAAAGTTTTCACTTGATTTCGATTTTGATTGAGTAATTTTCCAGTTGTAGCTACATGCCAATGCACGTAGACGTTCCGTAAACTTTGTTGCCCCGGGAAGCTTATTCTCGCGACTGGTAAATGGAATACCGTTTCGAAGGGGTACTACTTTTTCAAAATCAAATGTTGGAAAAATTGGAAAGTTACTACGTGTCAACTGTTTAATGCCAATATCATATCGAGTTTTAAGACCCTTTTTGTTTAGCGAAACAGTGTTGTTGAAAATAATGCTCAATTGTTCTGCAATAAAATAACCAATAAGTGCTCCACACAATGTTTTTCGTTGTGAAAGGGGCACCGGGCCAAAAATACCCAGTGGATACAACAGCACAGTAAACAGTATATATTCTAATCCGGCTAGTACGCAGTCTTGAATTTGCGGACCGCGGTTTGTAAAATGGGTTAAAAATGAATCCAAAAGTGATGATGCAATGTCTTTTGACGAACCCAGGCTAAGTTTTATTGTTGTTACAAAATAATCCCGCTTGCGATTGCAATTACTATCTTTAATTCTAGCCATGTTAAATTCTAATTTACTAATATCACGACTGAAAAATTAATTTGTACCGGACACTTTGCAAACTTTACTTATCACGGATTTATTCAATTTGTGCAATTCAAAAATGGCTCAAGATAATGGACAAAGGTAAATGTTTTGTGCTTTTTTGCACTTAGGCTTTGCAAACGGGCTTTGGCGTGAAAAAGAAGTGCAAGCCTTGCGTATATATAATGCCGACACTGCTCAATAAAATTTTAAACACAACAAAGTAGGCTATTTCAATTACACATAAACATTGATTTTTCAAAATGTAACAAGAACACAGTTGAAAGAAACACACACAATTAGCCTAGCACTTTAAAATTTAATTTTAAAAAATTTGAATATGCACATGCAAGCAATGCAATGAGATTTTAAGAATGATGCGCCGGAGTTGTATTTAGAGGCTTGGGTTTTAATGCGAACATATTTCTTGTTGAGCTATTTGATATTTTAAGTTGGTTTTGCTTGGAACGCTTCCAACTGAAACACGACTGTATCATTTATTGCAAAAGTGAACCAAGATTGCTTAAGTTCCTGTATAATGAATGTAGATGTTGCACTTTATGTGCAACACTTGGCTGAAATTCAGCTTAAACATTATGAAATCAGAATGATCAAAAATTAAAAACTTGATTCATATTGAATATACGCTGAGACCGGGTGTGTGCTATTGAAATGTCAGATTTTATTTTGTGTATTTTGTGAAATCGGTACACTAGGCTTTGAACGAAAACGAATAGATGGAAGAGAAATATTGGGTGTTGTGAAAATCAAAATAAAATACATTCGTTTTATAAAACCGTGTAATTTGGTGAATAGGTGAGATTTACTGGCACAACAAAGAGATGCTGGGGCTGTTAAGTGATGTGCAGAAAATAAAACTTGTGAAATTTGTAAATTTCCAACAGCTTATATAAAAATGTGGTCGGATGTTTTGAAATTGTGAGCATTGTGAATTGGTTGCAATGTGGATTTGTGTGAAAAAAGAATTTCATTACGTATGCAGACGGTTGTTGTTGTTGTTCCGTAAGAATGAATGAATGTCTAAACGATTGTCTGGTGTTGTTTCAAATTTTTTATGTGAATTGGTGTGTGCAAAAGGAGAGCTCAATTACGTATGCAGACGGTTGTTGTTGCGTAAAATGTGCGTGAGAACGATGGTGGAATGAATAAGAGACTGAATGTCTAACTGATTGTCTGCCTGGTATTAATTCAAATTTCTAGCGAGTATTGCAATAATGTGCAATGGTGGTATAGATAAATAGAAGCAGTAAACTTAAAAGAAGGTGTAGAATAGGGAGAATATTACCGAAACAACTAAGTGTATGCAGTTACAACCTTCTGAGTTGTGTCAAATTGTATGTATTTTAGAAACTCACGTAACTTTGGAGCTTTTTCGGGGCAAACATAAAAGGAAAGTTGCAGTAGTGACAAAACAAACGGAGATAAACTAGCTAAAAATTTGGAAATCAGCATCGAGTTCAGCAAACAGCTATTCCTGATGATGCAGGGGTAGTTTACGTTGCGACAACAGATACAAGAAGTAGCTCATCTGGTACTTATACACCGAGTAAATGAGGTAAGCGAAAACAACCGACCGATACATCTGGATATATATATGAGTTCAAAAAAGCAATTGTTCGACCAACACTAGTCAATGACCACTGGGGATCGACACTTTTCTTCCGTTATAATTACACAGCGAGTTGACATATATTCCAGCGGTGCCAAATAAGCACAGAAAAGTGCGTTATTCTCGGATCACCGCATTCGTGGGGAGAAATGGCTGAATTTGATGTGAATGTTAGCACTAGCACTCATGCAAGTCAAATCAATGTGCGAAAATCAAAAAACAATGATTGTCCAGAGCTTGATGACATATTGTTCTAAATACAAAAGTTTTGACTAAGTTTTTTGTTGAAAATCTACGATACTTAAACCCGTGGAAAGCAGGCACTTCTTCAGTTTCTCAAATTTTAGGCTGGAATTATAGCAGAAGTTTATTTAGTGTTTTAGCAGAAATTTTTTGCAGCGTCGATAATAAGTTTCGTTCCGTTTCTAACTAATGTAATGTTTTGTGTTATAGAACCAATAAACAAGTATACATTATACAATAAAATGAATGTTCAACAGCAATTAAATTTACTCATTCAACATCATGCGCGAGAATCCTTTTCTTTCATATATAAAAAATTACCCTCAGTAAATGATGCACAGCATCGGTACCAGCTAACCATTGGAAATGCAACTTTTTTTGGTGAAACCTGTGCTACTAGAGACGAAGCAAAAACTTCTGCTGCTCAAACAGCACTGAATGAGTTGAGATCTGTGGAACAAAATGAAACTGCAATTAGAGGACGTCTAGGTGTTCCAGAACGTGAGAAATTTGAGCTTGTGGATATAATCCGAGATGCGCTGCGGCAGATAAAGCGATCTGTGCGTTATCTTCAAGGTAATCGCAAGAAAGCCGCCATGAATGAAATATGGCATATATACATTCACTGTGACACTCTTGAGTCGTTTCTTTTAACTTGAACAGTTTATTGTTGTTGACTGTTATTGCGATTGTTATTGTTAACGCATATGCGAATTTAATAAATAGTTGTGTTGAACATCAATGTTGTGCAACAACAACAATATTAGCAATCAAAGACGGTCAGTACCGAACCCGCTAGCTAATGTAGAGAGTTTTTTAAGAAAGCACAAAAACTGATCTTGATAACATCCCATCTGTAAATTATCTTGACGCGATACAGACATGTTATGTGTTGCAGAGTTTATATATTCCGAGATATCAGAAAATATTGAAAGTTTACTCAATTGCTAAATCATTAGGATAGATTAATTTGTGACCATAAGCAAAAGTCTCAATACCATCATCACAAATGTAGCGTTTGTCGTCAAACGCGCTCAAGCTGATTTTTGATTGTTCAATTGTGAACACTTTGTGTCGTTTACTTCTAATCGCAATCATTACATGCCGACAAAGTGTTCCGTTGCGCAAAGTTGTAACATAATCAGTGTGCAAAATGCGCCGTTTCACCACCGGCTTAGCTATTCCCTTTGCACGATTTTTCGAATGATCCTTGCATAGAATGCTATACATTTTAGAGCGTAATCCCACAAATTCACGTGTAGGTGTTGAGTTTGTTTCATCCTTAAACTTTCCCATCACTTTCTTGTTAGTTTCATCGTGCAGAGGATGCTGTTTGGGATAATCGCTGAAATCGAAAAACTGACTGTGTAGTTTGAGCGTTTCTAGCAAATTATCCGACTCGATTAAGTAAGTCAGCGAATCTGTATTTGTATAAGCAATTCATGTCGAGGAAATATTTGGTTGAAGGTGTTGTAATGAAAATCGTACATCAAATGCTTCGATAACTCGAGGACACTAAATCCAGCGTAGATTGGTTCATTTAAACAAACTCGGACACGATTGAGCGTGACTGCTACCAAGTTGTCGTTAAAAACTTCACTGCGATTGTAACGCGGACTTGCTACAAGTTTTCGATATTCGTTGCTGTCGGTAACAAGACGAACGTCGACGTAGTTGCGTACGTTTTCCATGCTTTTGCCAAACACCGAATTATTGAGCAATTTGAACAAATCTTTCGGAAAGTTGCTTTTCGCGACTTTACGTTGCTCGGTATTAAATTCGATGTAGGGTCTCATCCATGCTGCTTGGTAGAATTGGAAGCCTCGATTAATCTTGACAAGTTTCATTCCAAGATTAAGGTACAGTTTTAAGTTGCGATAGTGCACAATATATCCGCGCTTGTTTAACAGTGTTGGTACAAGTTTGACTTGTTTCACCGAACTAAGACCTAAACGTTGTTTTAACGCGTAACTGTACTGCGACAACATACCATCGGTTATTGTAAGTTTTTCCGGCGCGAGCGGATACTCGTTGTAACTATCGTGCAAATGCGCAGGATAGTCTAGATCAACGTCGAGCACGTATCCTTAGTCAGCGTCTTCGGCGACTTGAAACACATCAAAATTTTCCAGTTCACTGTCTTCGACATACATGTCTGGATCCGTTAGCAGTTCGAGTTCACTTGGTGATCCCGCAGACATGCCGCACAGCATAGCGACGGCAGTGTCATATAGTGTGCAGGATCCAACTGGTAATGTAAAAGCGAAAACGCTCGAAAGTTTTCAAACACATCACACAAAAGTAGTACATGGCAGAGCAGATGCAAGTCGTGATAATCACCCATGTTTTCGCAATTGAAATAGTTCCAAGTAGCTTTGGCGTGCTTGTAATCGTCGTCAGAAATGTTGCACATTTTGACATTGCTATGAAATTTGCCAATATCGGGCAACTTCGTATCGATGAATTTGTCAACGGAGTCGACGTATTCGTACGGGTGAACACCTTTGCGTAGCAGCATATTGCGATCTTTTGCGTTTGGAAAAAATGTTGCATTGTTTTGAATTGCTGCTGCAGCTGATCTGTTCCAGTTTTTAAATTGTCAACTAGGCTTTCAAGCGAACTCGGCAAAAACTGAAACGTGTCCAGAAACTTTATTTTCCAGGTGTACTTTAACTCGTCACATGGTGCAATGGTGAACGCAAACATGATATATTTCTCCATTGTTTTTGCCACGCATTCAACTTGCATTTCTCGCGCGAGTGCGATTTCGGCAATATGTTGCATAATTAAATGAGAGTCATAATTTTTTAAGTTGTGAATAAATACGAAAACATCTTTGCTCAGCTGAAATTCGGTGTTGCGTACAGTGTGAGTTGGTCCTCGAAATCTTCCGCAGACTTTGCAGTGATCTCTTGCAATTTGCCGACGACAATTTTTGCACCAATTTCGCCGGCTCGTTACATCGCCACACTGTTCGCACGGATCGAATTGTTTGTTGCAAATGGAACAAGTTGGTTGTGTGAAATATTGTTTCCAATCGTTCTTGGAAAGCGTCGACATTGGCTTTTTGCACGATATAACGTTACGCTGGTATTGTAACGCTGATTCAATGATGCAGTCGAGAAATTCGTTAACGCTGTTTTCACACTGTTTTACCACGGGTACACCGGTTTTTCTGGACGACTCGCCGCAGCACTGAGTTAGTTGAAGTACGCCAAAACCACACAGAACATGTTCCGCCATTTTTGTGCAATAAGACGCTGTAGCACACGGCTGACACCCGTATACTGGTTTCAGAATACATTCAAAGTCAGCATAAAACACACACGGTTGTCGAAGCATTTTTGCCATTTGAATAAATGTTACTTGATTACGTTCGTCATCTGGCATTTCAATAATACATCCGGCGCTAACCTGGCATCGCTGTTGATGGGCCCAAAGACGTTCGGGAGAGTAGAACGGAAACAGGCAACGAACACAAAAATATTTGCGGCAATGGTGTTTTCGTTGATCGTAGAGCAGAGCGTCGAACCGTTTTATCCAACAGTAATGCGAGTTGGACTTGTCTTCATTTTCCAGCATCAGTAGCGTTACGGGATGGTGATACCGAGGAGCACTTAGCTCTAGCGTTGACAAGTAAACGGGGAAGATACCGTCACCTTCGTCGTATCCGTACACAAAAACACAAATATCGTTGTATTGCTCGAAATGTGGCAAATCACGGAGAGCGAATGGATAGTTGTAGTCATAAAAGTTGTAGTTGCCGACATAATTTGAGTAGTTTGCAACTCGCTGAGGATTACGATCAACTGGATGTAGCGCCGACAGCATACCCACTGAAAACACTTGTGGTCGTTGTTTTTGACGTTGACAATACACTTTTTGTTTTTTGCCGCGCAGGTAACGGTTGATATCTTGAACCAACAACCGGCTGGTAGTGAGCAACGTGCAGATCAGTCGACGCGATATTTTCAATAACCCAATTGGAACCATTGCTGCAGAAGTCTTTTACGTTTGCCGAGATTTTTCAAACAATCGAGTCCACGAGTTCATTAGTGTCCGCTGAACGCAGGAAAATGCGCTGCCTGTTGCTCATGTACGCATCAGCAAGCGTTTCGTGGTCGGTTGCCTTGACAAAACGAATTTTCGTCCGAACGTGCAACTTGAACGCAGTTATGTTATCTAATAATTCTTGGCATAGTGCTTGTATCTCAGGTTTTGCATTAGTATAATAAGCCGAAAGACCTTGATATGGCGTATCGGATACAATTGTGTAACGTCTCAGATAACCGGTTAGCGGATTGTCGACTTGTATAATTTCCATTACGTTGGCGCTGCATAAAATGACAAAAATGAGCCGAGAACCACCTTTTTATACCCATCAGTTTATTAAAAAAATGACAAGTAATCATATACAGTACGTCAAGCACGATGTGTTCATGTAAATAAAATGTATATGAGTAATGCATAAAAAATCAATAAGGAAGACGCGCCCATGATTTACTACATTGTTTATTTTTGGTATCAGTTTTATTCTGGTCCACGTCGTTTTCTTCTTCTTCTTCGTAACTGGAGGTGATGCCATTATTATTGCTGTGGTAACTGTATTCTGACGAATCTAAACTACAATTTTCAAAATTATCTGCTGCCGCCGTTGTACCCGTGTTCACACTGCCTTTCTGACGAATGCTTTCCAGGTGACGTCTAAGTTGAATGCTTGGAATCCATGAAGTTGCGATAGGTAGCTTCGCGATCGCTGACACAAACTTTGCATACCCAACAGGCTTGTGCTTCGGCAGCTTTGGTTTCATCGTATGTGCGACAAGATCGGCAATATGTGATCCGACTATTGGAACGCCGTCAATTGTAACAACACCGTTTTCAGCCCAGCTGATACCCGGAGTTTCAGCAATATGCGTTAGTATCACTTTGGCACGATCCTTGAATCGCGATATGGGATAAGCGCTAGCGCGCCTGAAAAGTTTTCGCTGTTGTTTGAATTTTTTGCGCGGTTGGGCTGATCAACAGCTTGCTCGTTTTGATATTTCTGCGTGTTTGCTTGTTGTTGTTGTTGTTGTTGTGCTGCACAGTTGTTGTTACTTATTGCAGCATTGCTATGTAATTGGAGATATTTTTGTAACGCCTGGTTGTACAAGTTGAGTTTCGTATACATCGGTAAATCCGTGGTTGCTAATATTGCTTCCATTTCTTTATCCAACGATAACTTTACGCTAGTATCTGGTAGAGTTTCAATTCGCTGCTGCTGTTGCAGATTGTCGACCAGTTCAACTGGCAATAAAGTCATTTTCTTAGCAGCCATGGCAGAGCGAGTAAAACAGGTTTAAGAACAAGTGGAATAAGCGAACCGGCACGTTGCAAAACTAGTCGCTTCTTTTGAACAACTGAAGTTGTTGGATTAATGATTTTGCGACATAGCACGCGATATTGCTTGAGGCGCTTTTTGCGTTTTTCATTCAATACAGGAACGCCTCGCAAAATGTTGTATATGCACTCCGCGAGTGTTAATATGACATCTGGTTTTAAATGTTTAACTATAGCTTTTCTTAAATAAGCCGGTCCATAACATAAAACGTGTAACAGATGCTTATTACGCCGTAATCGTTTCATTACACTTTGAATAATTAACAAGTGGTGATCCAATTAATAGCAATTCAAATAATGTTTGCAATGTGTGTGCACCAAACCGTGCCCACTTTTATACCTTCACACACACATTTGCTGTTAAACAGCTGTAACAAATGTGAACGTTATTTCATCCGGAAAAATTTCTGTCCGCAGACGCACAACATCTGGCGTTTCTGCTCGTGCATCAACGAGCAAATAGCCCCTCTTGACAGACGTTGCTTGTTCGTACGCAGATATTAAAAATTTGCTATTTCCGGAGTACATATGTCGCGCTAGAATACTTATTGCCGTTTTGTCCCGCGGTTGAGCTAAAAACACAATATACTGTGCGTTCGATATTACATCACGGTTTGAAAACCTCTGTGATACAGATTTTGAGTTACAAAAATTACAGCGGTATTAAGATGATGACTAAATTTGCAAAATAATTTCCCAAGCAAAGGATTGTTTGCCAATTCAGCATGTAAGTCGTCAAGAATAAGTATTGTATTTTGGCACGGATTCATCATTCCTTGCTCTGTAAGCCATTGTTCATGGCATCCTTCTGTGATTACGCAACTACCAGCTTTGTCGTCGCCGTCGTCGTCGTTTTTGCAGCGTCGCGCGTACGCGTCTTGATACACGCGCCGTAGCACAATAGAACCGAATCTATCGGCTTGTCGAACATTACGCCTTTGTAGTTTAAAAGCTTCACAATAAACTCAGTTTTTCCGCTGCCCGAAGCGCCTGTTACTATCGTTGAGTACGGAAATTTTAGTCTCGTCAAATTCAATAGCACGCCCCACCACAGAATGACCCATTTTGTTTGCGCAAACAAATTTTTCCCGTGCAACACGATTGAACATTGTGTTACGACTAGTTGTTTTGGCATCATCTTTCGCTGCCTTCCTCCGGCCGCTGTTTTTGCGAATGTTAGGGATAACGGGAGTGAGAGCTAGGAGTGCGCCAATTTAAATTTGTTTGCTTATACTATCCCCCCCGTCCCATTTTATTGCGAGACACTTAGAGATTTCTCCATTCTCTAAATTATTACGCCGCATCCTCACCCCCCCCACCACATATAAAAATTTTACACCCCCTTCCTCCCCTCCACCACCCCTTTTCCCCTCTCCTTTTTTTCCCCCCCTTCTTCCTGCCGCCCCCCCCCCCCCCCACACAACACACCACACACCACCCCACGCACCACCCCCCACCAAAAAAAAAAAAAAACTTAAAAACACGGCCCCCACTATACCACCCACCCCCTTTACCCTTGACGCTTTTATTGTAAAAAAAAAAATTTTTTTCCCCCCCCCCCCCTTAAAATATTTTTCCCCACCCGCCCCTTAAACTCTCACTCACCGGGTTCAAATAATAATTTTGGAAAAAAAAACTACCTGGAGAAATCGCAGCCGAACATGAAAAAAAAAAAAAAAAAAACCACCACCCCCTTTTTACTCAGTACCCCAAAAAAAACAAAAAACACAATAAATTAAATTAATTATAATTATAAAAAAAACCCAATAAATAAAGAAAACGCTAAGGAAGAAAGAAAGGAAAAAAAAAAAAAAAAAACCAAACACTCTACCACCCCCCCTCCCCCAAAAATTCCCTTCAACCAACCCTTAATTCCAACACCCAACTCTCTTCAAAAAACATCCTCTCAAAACCAACCAAACAACATCCAAGTAAAAAAGATGCGTACAAATAAAATATAAATTACAAAAAACACAAACCAAAACAAAAAAAAGGGGCTCAGTTCGTGTTTTACAGCAAACTGCTGTCGGTGCTACCGGTGCGATTTTCTGGTTGTTTTAGCGTAGCTTCTTGAGTATATAGTATTTTTGCGGCTCTTGAGCCTTCTAAGCAACCGACGATTTCTGATTTAAGTTTAGTCCCGACAGACATCCGAGTTGTACAATTGCCTTTGGGTAGTGTAGCTATAAGTTTTTTTTTTGGGCGTAGTGCTTAAATTAGAAAAACATGTGTTGTATTGTCCTGTCAGACATCCGAGTACTCTAATTGCCTTCGGGTATCGTGTTTATTTTCTAAAGTAGTTATAACCCTGCTGTGGACTAAGTGTGTGAATTCAGAATTTTGTGTTAGCGCGTCAAAGCTAATTTTGATTTTTGTAGAATTAGTGAGAATTTGATTAGTGTGTGCTAAGGTAACCGGCAGTATTGGAAGGCGTTCCTTGGAGTGCCGACCGTAAATACTTTACCGTTGTTACATTTGGAGGTCCCACCGAGATTTTAGTTCTCTTAACTGAATAAACGACCTTGGTTCAAGGATTGGGTCCGAGTGCTAACCAATACGCGTCCCCATTTAATATTTTCGAAATTTTAAATTACGGCGAGTTATAGGTTGCGTAGCGCTGGTGTTTTAGAATCTAGTGACGACGAATCAGTCTTCTCGGAATCTTTAGAGACAAACCCCCGTGTTCTTGAAGTCAGGGGAATGGATAATCTGAATCGCAATTTAGTACAGCTGGACGCTGTTGTCAAGGATTTAGCGGCACGTGTTGATGATGGTTTAAAAGGTCTTAGTGATGATTTCGATTTAATCTCTCAGAGAGTACGCTTAGGTACAGAGCCCGAATTAGCGATTACTTTCTTTCGCGGTGATTTAACTGGTTCTGATTTTAAAAGTTGGATCGATAATTTTAATACCTATTGTAACGCGCGCTTAATTGATGATGATATGAAGCTTAAGGTGTTGCCAGCATATTTAAAGGACCGAGCTAAGGATGCATACGAGCGCGTGCCTGAGCAGTCTAAGCGTCGTTTCACTGACTTAGTGCCTGCCTTAGAGGCCCAGTTAACAACACCTGAGTGGACTATGTATCATGAAGCAGCGCTGGAGCAGCGTCGTCAGCTGCCCGGTGAAAGTGTTGCCGCTTATTTGAAAGCCATTAAGCGCGCATGTAAGAGTGTGTACCCGACCTTGGACAATGCTGCGTTTGACCGCAGAGTCATCCATCGATTTTTCGGTGGCTTGCTTCCGTCAGATGCTAAGCTTGAAGTTTTTCGAGATATGCCAAAAACGCTTAAGGAAGCTGAGGATTTAGCACAACGCTTAGATATGCAGTCTGTACTCTGTGGTCAAGCAACGAGTGTTGCTCCATTGAACCTATCGGTGCCTGCTCCAAAGCAGACTTTACATACGTTAGCAAGAGGAGTACAACTTTTGGCTAATAATCAAAAGCAGCTAATGCAGGATTTGCGGAGAGGGGCATTTAGAAACAATGAGCGCCGAAATGGTGCACTGTCGAACAATAGAAACCGCGGCCCTCCTAACAGGGGACCTGTAAATAGAAATATACCTTTCCAACCTTCAGAAATTTCGCAAAACTTTTCTCCGCGGGGTCCAAAATGTTTCAATTGCGGACGGTTGGGTCATATGGCCGCATCCTGTTTGTTGCGGAATGGAAATTTTTCGAGAAATCAGAATCGCTCATTTCCTCAGAATAGTTTTTCACGACCATCTTATCGGTCAAACCCTCCGGTTAATAACTTCAGCCGGCCGGTACGGCCGAATATCCCAAATCTACCTGCATTACCTCCCATTCCACCGGAAAAGAACATTGTGGCCACTACCATCGCGGCGAGCGAGACGCGTACTAAGAATTCTGATAATTCCTCTAATCAAGAGATAGTTCAACTCAAGAAAGAAATCGAGACGTTACGTAGCCAGAATGCTTTGTTGGTTGAAAAATCTTTTCCGAATTTTGTTGGAGCCTTACACGCATCGCATACCCTGCTCGCCAAATCAGTACAGACTGAATGTACTGATACTAAGGTCGTAGAGACTCGTTCCTTTCAGTCTAAAAGTCATGATTTTGCTAAGCCAGTATTGCGGATTGGAACTGCCAAGGTTTTACCACCGACTATTATGACTTACGGGTTGTTTGCATTACTGTTTTTGTTGATTGCTCCGGTGCAGCCTAGTTTACCGAGTACTTTACACCAACTGCACCCTAAGATTTTTCCATCTTTCGGTGTGGGACTCATACCTGAGGGTTTAGTGTTGACTGCATCTGACTCAATATATTTACCGGTAATTGTGCATGCTGGCCAAAGTCGAGTGCAACCATGTATGCCTTTAATTTTTAAGGACGCTGTGCCTGTGTATTGCAATTGTACGGGCCAACAAACATTGTTTCATGCATTTAGAAAGCAGGCTTTACGTGACTTAGCTCAAAGCTACGATGATATAGTGGACCCCGTTTTTTATGAGGAACTTATGCGAAATATTTGCGAAGAGAAACCGTTCACTTGTAGTTTTGTAACGTCGGGCCGCACCCGTCGTTTTGTGCCGCTGCTTTTAACTGGGTTGACCTCTATTATGGGAACCGGTCTTGGCATAGCAAATAGTATTAAAATATCCCATTTAGAACCAAAGCTGCTGGCACTCCAACAGAGTGTTCGACTTCTTGATACCGAAATTTCTGAAAATTCTGCAGCCATACAAACGGTAGCTGTTAACCAGCAACGGGTATTTGCTGTCACCCACGAAATTCAACGTTATATCGAGCAAACCCGTATGACTTTAACTTGTAATATTGCAGAATCAGCAGCGGTGGCGCGGTTTATTTCCCAAACGAACCATTTTATTAACGGGGTGCGTACATTACTCGATGCTTTAGTGGTCGCTAGTGACAGTGGTCGTCTGTCATCAGCTATTATGACAGCAAGTCAGGTTAAGCAACTGGTTAAGAAAGAACCAATGTTGGCAAGGACTGTATACATACACGACCCTGGTTTGTTTTATCATTTCGTTAAGGTGTATCCAGTGTTGGTTGATATCAGAGAAACACGGTTTGGGGTAATTTTAGAAATACCTCGTATCCAAATTAAGAATGTTTTACCCTTAATGCGAGTCATAAACGTTGGTTTTAATGCGCATGCGCATCAAACTATAGCACGTTTATCCTTGCCTAAATTTATTACTTATGATAAAAAGTTTAGTAAAGGGTACTACCACGAAGTGAAGGAAAGAGATTGCGATAAACGCCCTGGTTTATGGTACTGTGGACCAGAAGCCCTACCTACTAGCGAAGCAGATACTTGTTTTCAAGGCATGCATGAGGCCATACTTTCCAACAATTCTTGTCGAATTGAGATTAAGCAGATGATCTCGGGTAGTCAAATAGAAACAACTCATGCTGGTTTACTCCTACGAACTTCTGAATCTAAGGTTGGGCTTACTAGAAATAAAGCTCTAGTTCCTGCATCTCGAGTAGAAACTATTAGAGTGCCAGAACATGGGGTGATGTTTTTACCATTTGTTAATTTCAGTATGTTAATAGTTGGTGATCGCGTTTTCGTGTCTAATTCTAGGCCCGCTCTTAATTTCGAAATTTCACACGAAATGACCTATAATTTTACGCTGCATGAAGACGTAATTCCTCCGCCAGTGTGGGGTAAACTGGAAAATATTAAGTATCAATCGGAGCTGACGCGAAGCCGATTAAAACGTGAGCTTATGTACTTAACCAATACTGCTGATATTGACTTACCGTATGGTGACGTGTTAAGTTACATTGGTGGTGGGTTGATTGTAATCCTGTTATGTGTAGGCATTATGTATCTATGGTATAAATATTGGTGTTGTAGTTTCTGTTGCTGCTGCAAACGCCGTATTTCAGAGCATCCACCAAGTGCCCTTGTAGTGCAGGCTAGCACTGCGGATGAGATAGTAACGATGCCGGTCTATACCACAAGTCGACCAACCAAAAGGCTTAGAGGTAAGCCGAGACGGGTTTTACAATTTTCTACTAACCTGAATCGAACTGCGAAAACATCCACCGAAACCGTGTTGACATTAGGTAAATCTCCATCCGGAATTCAAATTTATTTCGATGACATCCCGGTGCAGGCAGTTGTTGATACCGGCAGCAACATTACTGTTATGTCGGCGGAAACGTTTCGCCGACTGAACAAGTGTGAAGATTCCTTAGTACCTGTCCCTGCCACTACTGCTGTGGGAGTAACGGGGCACGCGCTACCACTGAAGGGTGCGATTAAAGTGGATGTGGAACTAGGTTCAAAGTTTATTCCATTTCATGTGTATGTATCTGACGAGTGTGCTCATCCAGCAATCCTAGGTGTTGACTTACTAAAACAATTTGGTACTATTCATCTAAATTATAAATCTGGCACTGTGAAAGTAGGAGGCATGCAGTTACTGATGGGTCAGGGGGCTGAACATGATGTTCAATTACCTGAGTCCACTGTTATACCCGAGTGGTCGGAGGTTCTTATCCCATGCCCTGTTAAAGGCTTCGGCAGTCAAGGTGACTTGCATTTTTCTCCTAGATACACCCTGGTCACTCAATACGGATTAAATGCAGTTGAATTAATTATAAACGACTCTGATAACGTAATTGTGCCTGTTCGACTTTTAAATATGTCACAATACCCGGTTCAGTTATATAAGGGTATGATTATAGGTACCATAGAGCCTGTATCAGATAACCCGGTGCCAGCTGTGTTGAACGTTCAAGCAACGTTAACTAAACCTGACTTCGATTTAGTTTCCGAGCTAAATTTAAATGAGTGTGTAGTGACAGAATCTGAGAAGTCGAAACTAATAGAATTGTTTTTGGAGTTTAGTGACGTTTTTGCCAAACACGATTATGATTGTGGTACAATATCCGTAGTGGAGCATTCAATAGATACAGGGGATGCAGTTCCTATTAAGCAACGGCCATACCGTGTGCCCTTTCAGTCTAAGGCCAAGGTTGATACTGAGTTAAATAATATGCTACGCTATGGGATTATCGAACCCTCAACTAGCCCGTGGGCTAGTCCAATGGTAGTACTTAAAAAGAAAGATGGCAAGTCGTTAAGAATTTGTATCGATTATCGCAAGCTTAATGCAGTGACTAAAAAAGACTGTTTTCCACTCCCCAACATTAACGATTTGCTTGAATGTATAGGTAAGGCTAAGTATTTTAGCGTGATGGACCTAATTTCGGGTTATTGGCAAGTGCCCATGGCGGAGAATTCTATTGAGAAAACAGCATTTATTACACCAGCAGGCTTGTATCAATTTACAAAAATGCCATTTGGTTTGTGCAATGCTCCAGCAACTTTTCAACGCACCTTAGAGGCTACCTTACGTGGTCTTGTGGAACGTATCTGTCTTATATACATCGACGATATATGCGTATTTTCGGAATCATTTGATGAACACTTAAAAAGGTTGCGGCTTGTTTTTGAGCGTTTGCGTGAAGTAGGGTTAAAAGTTAAGCCTTCTAAATGCAATTTTTTACGAAGCGAAGTTCCGTACTTAGGCCATATAATTTCTGCTGCAGGATTAAAACCTGACCCAAAGAAAATTGAGGCCGTAAAGCATTATCCTACTCCATCAGATATTACCACAGTACGGGGATTCTTGGGTTTTTGTAGTTACTATCGCCGGTTCATAAAGGACTTTGCAACAATTGCTAAACCACTTAGCCAATTAACAAGTACTCTAAAGCCATTTAAATGGAATGCTGATGCAGAGAAAGCTTTTGAATTGTTAAAATCTAAACTTATGACTCCGCCAATCTTGCAAGTCGCTGATCCAGCTAAACCATACATTTTGGAAACAGATGCTAGTGGTAAAGCAATTGGAGCAGTGTTGTCCCAGCGGGGAGAGGATGATAAACCCCACCCAATCGCGTATGGCAGCCGCCTACTGCAAAAAGCGGAGCGTAATTATACTACCACTGAGCTAGAAGCCTTGGCTGTTGTATATTTTATGAAGTATTTTCGAAATTACGTGTATGGTCAGCATGTAACAATAATTACAGATCATTCGGCTTTACGTTGGCTATTAACAAATAAGAATGCTTCGGGAAGATTACAGCGCTGGGCGCTAGCGCTAACTGAGTATGATTTTACTGTTGAGCATCGAGCTGGTAAGAATATGTCGCACGTAGATGCATTGTCTCGAACAGAAGTCGCAGACATTCGTAATGATTCTGAGGAAGAAGATATTAAGTTTGCCTATGCATTAACATTAGAGCAACCTTCTAAGCATCAAAATGAAACTGTCAAGCTTGAGTTTTCTGAAAAACAAGCACAAGATCCTGAAGTAAAGGCCCTAAAAGATTATATTGAGTACGGTATACGCCCAGACGACGCTAAGTTAGTGTCTCACTTTGCGTTAATACAGCCACGGTTTGTAGTTAAGCAAGGAGTTTTATATCACCATTATCCGGTACCTAAACACCGAGTAGGTGTGTTATGGGAACAACTGGTTGTTCCATTTTCGATGCGGGAAGAACTTTTGTCGGCACACCATGATGACGTAGTGGGAGGTCAGCACCTAGGAGTCGCTAAGACTTATCAGAAGTTGTTGCCTAAGTATTACTGGGATGGTATGTACCGTGACGTGTTGAAATGGTGTGCCTCGTGTATTGAGTGCAGTAAGCGTAAGCTAGGAGGTACTAGGCCTAAGGCTCCGCTAAACCCAATCCCAACTACAGCGCCTAACCGTTCATATCATGTCGATGTTTTAGGTCCATTACCACAGACGTACAATGGTAATAAGTATGTAGTGATTTTCATTGATCGTTTTACAAAGTATCTAGAAGCTGTATGTACTCCAGATCAAAAAGCTACTACTATTGCGAAATTATTCATGACTGAAGTTGTATGTCGTCATTCTGCTCCCTATGAGTTAGTGAGCGACAATGCACCGAATTTTCGAAGCGAGTTAGTAGACCAAATATGTAAACTTACAGGTACTCGGAAAGTTTTTACAACTCCATACAGACCCCAAACTAACGGGGTCGTGGAACGTATAAATCGCACTCTCATGAATATGGTTTCGCAATATGTAGATAGTGCACAACGAACATGGGATGAGTTTGTTCCATTTGCTTGTTTTGCTTACCGTGTGAGTGTAAACGAATCCACAAAGTTCAGCCCGTTTGAGTTAGTTTATGGGAGACAACCGCGTCTGCCCATTGATGTTGAATTACCAATCAGCAATGTTAATTATTTAGATGAGGAGGATTGTTTTCGTGACATCCAACTTACCCTACAAGCCGCGTGGGAATTAGCAAAACAAAACATAGAACAGGCTCAGACCCATATGAAGGTATATCATGACCGTAAGGCCGCTGAACCGCGCTATTTTCAAGGCCAGAAAGTGTTGTTGCATGTCCCCTTTCAGAAAAAAGGTAAAACAAAGAAATTAGGTCAAGAATGGCATGGATTATATAAAATAATTGAACTGAAATTTCCGGATGTGGTTTTACAGTCTCTTACGAATGTAAAAGAACCAATTAAGCGTGTACATGTTGAACGAATTAAACCCTTTACTGGTCCGTATGTTCCAGAATTGCGTAAGCCAACATTTGCAGAGATAGCTACTGAAAAGGAATTAGAATGCGATGAAGTAGTTCCTGACCCGCCCCCAGATAATTCTGAGCAAACGGTGCCGTGTGAGATAGGTGAAACTGAAATTGAAGATACTGCTGAGCCTGAAATAAATTCTCCGGAGAGCGTTAGTAATGTTACGCCCAACGTATCTAAGTATAATTTGCGTCCCCGACGTATCCATAAACATGTAATGGGTTAGTCATAATTCCGGTTATGATATGTTTCAGGACGTTTTAATAATTTAACAACAAATTATTGCTTATTAATTACAATACGCGTGAGTTCCACCAGTGCTAAGTTGACGGTTGCTAGACAGCCGAGGAGTACCTCATTTTGACCAATTTTGTTCTTACCGTGAAAGCATTTTCGGAAAAATGTTTCCTTCCCCTATTACGGGAATCCTAGTTTCATAACAAACGCAAAGTAAACAGAGCGGAGGCAAAATAAGGGGAAAAAGGGAAAAGAGGGGGGGGGGCCCGCGGGGGGAAAAGTGGAAGGAGGAGAAACAAGAACCATTCAAAATCAATAACACCGTGTTCAGTAAGTAAAAATTTACTTAATTAAGCAGAAATCTATACCTCCTAATTACGGAGATCCTAGAGTGCTATCTGCCAACTCGGCATAGTCTTGCCAACTGTGGCAATTATAAACAATAATCCAGTAATTACTACACAGTTTGTTGCACGCTTTTGTATAGAGACAAACATTTTCGTTATCGGATATCACTCGTAGTTTTTTTAAAAACAAATGGGATTGGGTTGATTTTCAAACTTTTGTGGTATTTTGTTTTTCTTGTTCTAATTAGTAATCGACAAAATAATTCAGTATGCTGGGTATGTTAAAAAATTGAGGCAAGGTTTTTGTTATTTGGTGTTTTACTGTATTTTTGTATTTTCAGCTTTGAATATGTGACGTTTTCAATGGTGAACGCATGGCGAGCAGATGTAATTAGTTACCGAGTACGTGGTGCACAGTTTAAAAACAGTTGGAAACGTGGGAGTTGACTGCGCCAAAGAGAATCAATTATGTGAGTTTTGGTGAGTAAAATTTTTACGTGTATACGTTTTTCTTTCAGGATGTAAAAAATTATAGGTCGTATTCATTAAGTGGTTGAAAATTGGGGTAGCAGTAAAGCAATTAGATGATAAAATTGACTCGCAGGAGCTCGTTTATGATAAGAAAAGGGGGTGTTACGACTAGTTGTTTTGGCATCATCTTTCGCTGCCTTCCTCCGGCCGCTGTTTTTGCGAATGTTAGGGATAACGGGAGTGAGAGCTAGGAGTGCGCCAATTTAAATTTGTTTGCTGATACTGATACCGATGCCGATTCCAATTTTATTGCGAGACACTTAGAGAATTTCTGGCAATTCTGCATTAAATTATTATGCCGCGAATTCTTAACCCCTGACGACCACCAATATAAGTTAGGAATATGTTTATACAACCAACTGTTCGGTTCTGTTCTACACATGAACCGTCTAATTTTGCCTCACATCTGGCTTCGGTAAGTTTTTTATATATCCGGCTCTGGTAATTTTTATTGCCGGTTGCACCTTGCCGGCCATTGACATCTTGCAAACTTAGGAAACGACATAATTCACACAACGCACAGATTACATTTGACACTACGCGTATGCTTAGCAAAAAACAAAAAACTGTTTAAAAACAAGAGTTGGGGTTCCGGCCGATGGTTAAACTTATACAGTAGAGCGGTAATCTAAACGCCTGTTGTTGTAGAATCCTCGGTTCAGATACGAGCTTGCATATAGGTTATGCTGTGGGTTTGATGCATCATAAAATGTAAATTATTTTTTATTGCCGTGCACTACAGTCTGCATTATGCGGGATTCACGTAACCATTTGTGCGTTTGGTACCTGTTTTTTCACCAACCCATAGCAGGTGATAAATACAATCCATGCGTATAGCTAGCTAGCTTCTACTTATCCATATGGGTAAGTATCAGCTGTAGCTATGGATTGCTAACCGCTGTTTTGCTACCCATATGGGTTTCTTATGTCTTTTGCACCAACACATATGGATAGCAAATTATTAGTTATTTTTGTAAAAATATTAAACGATAAAAACGTAAAAGACAAATCTAGTGTTCTTCTTGCTGTTACAAGCAAATTTTAAGAAGGATTAATACTGCTTTTGTATTATGTTAAGGTCCCGGTAAAATACGCCTGTTTTAGGGGATTTCTCAGGCATATTGTGCAGGTAAAAGCTGCCTATACTTTAAACATTGCGTATAAACAAATTTATGGGATATTTCCTGTTTGCATGCCGTTTCACAAAATTTCGCTCATAACGGACAAGCAAGTCTCACATGCTTGTGTGCCCCGATTTTCAACAAACAAATTATATACAACTCGTTATCTATACGCAGTCCTAACTTAAAACAACACCAGGAACCATTGGGACCTGCTCGAGTGATTAATCCGATATTTAGTTATGGAAATAAAACATCTACCAGAACTGTGGACCCACCCTACACAAAGTTTAAAAGAACAAATACTAGCTATCCAAACAAGCAAAATAACACGACAAAACAAACATTTTAAAAAATTTCTGTAGCCACTATTAAAATATAACCCATATGGGTATCTTGCGGACAAAACCGCAATCCATACGGGGTGTAATCAAAATTTTATAGCTATCCATATAGGTAGCTCGACCGAAAGTACCACTAGCTATGTAGTACTAATACTTACCCATATGGGTATCGTGAAAATACTTGTCACCAAGTATGGGTAAGGTGAAAAAATAGGTACCAAACGCACAAGTAGTAACGTGAACCCCGCATTATTGAGTCAAAATATTCAATTTTTTACCACGTGGCTGCGTACACGTTTAGCTATTTTAAATGCGATACATTTTTCTGACACAATTCAGTGTCCAACGGTGGGTTTTGGTTCGTCTGTGTGGAATCTTGATTTTTAGGAATTTTAATTTTGGTGGTGAATAACATAACTTACACTGTTGAGGGGTACTAATTCGGTAGTCGGACCTTGAGTTTTTGGTGAAAAATAATGTAGGTATAAATGAGAATGTTCTCAACAACTTCCCATAATTTTTATGTTACTGGTTCTAAGTTTTTGTATAAGGCCCTGCAATTAAACTGGAAACTGTTAATTACCATGAGATTTTGTTAAATATTTGTGATAATACCAATTGTACGCGAATTTTAAGTAATGCGTTATGCTGGAAGGAACGGAATTTGAAAGATTAATAATCGTATAAACTGTTCGAATTCCTTCATGTCTGAAAAGTTTTCCTGGAATATTCCTTGAATTCTCAGAACTAGGTTTCATTTTACAAAAATTTTCTTTCGAATGCAAGCTGAAACAACATCGTTTGGTAGAAATGTTGTGCGAGATTTAAGATTTTGATTGAATTCTAAGAATTACTGTGACATTTTGAATTATTAGTATAAAATGGCTGGTTTCAAGCTCTTGGGGGCTCAGTTCGTGTTTTACAGCAAACTGCTGTCGGTGCTACCGGTGCTATTTTCTGGTTGTTTTAGCGTAGCTTTTTGATTTTACGGTATTTTTGCGGCTCTTGAGCCTTCTAAGCAACCGACGATTTCTGATTTATGTTTAGTCCCGACAGACATCCGAGTTTTACAATTGCCTTTGGGTAGTGTGGCTATAAGTTTTTGGGGCGCAGTGATTAAATTAGAAAAAGCGTGTTGTATTGTCCTGACAGACATCCGAGTACTCTAATTGCCTTCGGGTATCGTGTTTATTTTCCAAGTAGTTATAACCCTACTGTGGACTAAGTGTGCAAATTCAGAATTTTGTGTAAGCGTGTCAAAGCTACTTGTGAATTTTGGGGAATTAATTAAGAGTTGATTAGTTGTGCGCTTAGGTAACCGGCAGTATTGGAAGGCGTTCCTTGGAGTGCCGACCCTCTATACTGTACCGTTGTTACAATTGCATGCAGTGATGGCATTCGTAAAAGTTGCAATCGCGATGTTCTGATCGCCGCGACCACTGCGTCGCTGTGATTTATAATGCTTCACTACAAACCGTCTTACAATGCTATCGTTTAACGCTCGATTGCGTTCCGTAAACTCGTTTAAACAATTGCGAACTTGTCTTGAAAAATAGTAGGCAACATACAGGCACCAATGTCCGCATGTATCTGAATCAAGTGATTGCAACTGCCTGTTATTTATAGTTTTGCAACGGCGCCATCGCCTGTTGCGTAAAAATGTTGCGATGCTCGCGTTGTATGTGCCGCTTTTAGCCCGAACGAGTCAAAATAGAGTAAACTGTGCTTGGTATCAAACCAAAGTAGCAACCAATAACAACCTGGTGAGCGGATGACATCGGTGTTTATAATTAGAAAGCTGGGCACTCGACTTATTGTTACAGGAAGCTGGTCCGCTGGAAAGACACCCAGCGCAAACTTTGACTTAAAACAATCAAACTTTATTGCGCAAGAAAGTTGTAAAGTATTCATAGTTTGTGTGTGCAAGCAAAACCATTAAACATAGTCAGTCAACACGTTGCGATTATTGTCAATATAAATGCAATTATCGTATACCATATAAACAACAATAGTACAAGATTGATCAATATCTTTAACATCAAATTGCATTTTCAACGTTAATTCACCATGCATGCAACTGTGATTTCACGCTATTTCTGCATTTCCTGGTGTTGTTAATTCAAATTTGTTGATAGGATATTTTTTCGTTGTAGCGGAGCAATATCAGGTGGAGTCACAGGCGCTTTTGCTGCAGGAGTAATACTTGCATTTGGAGCAGCGTAAGATACATTTCTGAGCGGGATTTTATTTATTTTGTACTTTGGATGTGCCCTAAATTGGCGTGTGTGTATGTGTGTGAGCGTATGCCTATTTGCGAATGTGTGTGCTTGCATGTTTAGAAGTTAATTGCTAAAGAAACTTACATTAGCAACATGCTGCAAAACAAACAATTCGAAAGGCCTACAGTCTGAAGACGAATCGATACTAGTCTGTATCCATTTGACGATCATTTGAGTATTAGTGGCCAAACACTTTGCTAGATAAATCGATCCGTTACTGCCTTTCGTTGTAAACGGTTGTTTGTGTAGTTGATATGTTTTTTCGACGCTCCGACAACTATGGTTTCTTTTGCTTCAGATACCTCGGTCATAATTGGAGAAAGCGGCGTCAATTGCAACGAAGACTAGTCCAGCCACTGCCGAATCCTGATGTTGAAATGTTAGTTTTTAGTACCTCTGGAAATGCTCCAGCTGGAAATATTTACGAAACGCCAGCAAGTGTACCGACTGACTCTAACTTTTCGTCTTCAGTGCATAGTTTGCAAAATCAGTACAGGACAATTACCATACCTATCGAAAATGAACTAGCTGCTGGCGTTTCGATAGCTAATATAAGCATTGATGAGGACAGCGATGGCTATTGTCTACCTGACTTAAAATCAGACCTATCAAAGATGAAAAAGTCAGTTAACTTTTAACCTACCCATTTTGATATCAGCATACACTTAAATTCGATGTCGTATATGAATATTTTCATTCACTCAAACAATTAATTTCTGTCTTCTGGTTGAATTGTAGTGTAGTTACGTTTAACCCCTTGCTTGCTTTTCTTTCGCACATTCGTTCGAGATTGCAGTGACGTTGGTGTAAAATTCTAGATGCCGTTGAAAATGCAGCGCCGCCGGTCGCAAATCCTCTTAATGAACCCGAAAATGATGGTTTAGCGAGTAGGGTGGCTGAAAATGTGGCTGTAGCGTCCTCAAATGACGATGATGATTTTATTGGTTATGAGAAATGCCCAAATTGTAAACTTGATGTTGACGCTGCAGAACGGCAGCATAATGATTCTACGGACGAAATTATTGAAATTCGTTGTCAAAATTGTGGTTATGTGTTTTAATCTCGAACAATTTTTCCGATTGATTTCTTTTAGTTGCATAGTTGGTTTATTGTTTGGCATCAGTCGATGTCAGTTTGTTTTGTCAAAATAGTTGACAACGATGTAGCAGATTATTTCAACCAGTAGTAGCTTACAAAACTAAGTCTTGATGGTGCCATTGATGTCTAATTCGAAAAAAAGTTTGGGTTTGATTTATACCTGTAGGTGGCTCTGCCACTCTTAAACCTATTTCAAACTAAGAACTAAAACATAAATTAAAATCAAATATCAAAACCACACCTTAAGGGAGTCCCTGGCTTCACCTAGTCTCTTTTAGAACTTAAGTTAGGCTTAGGCGTTGCTACAAGGCGCAGAATTGTTAAAACCGACGCTATGGCGGCTGTGTCCGCAATGTAAACTTACCTGGGCCCTGCGTGGCCGTATAATGTTGTTGAATAGTATTTTATATCATTTTGGCTATATTTACTACTAACGATATAGCTAGGCTATGTCAGCACCAATATGGTGCTTGATAGTTGTGAGCGTCTGGTACGTTATTGTTGTTGTTGCGGAAGGTGTACCGGGTGTGTGGCTCTGGACCTCAACCGCATAACGGACACCCAATTGTGGGTGTCGGCAATATGCAAATGAGGTCGAGATGCATATGGGTAGCCGGGACCGGAATCAGTATCATATTCATAGCTGGTAGAAATCGGTGAATTGTTGCATTTTTCGGGCTTACAGTCTTAAATTTTTGGTGCTTTACGGAGTGACAGAGGTTTGACTTGCATTGGGTAAGTAGGATTTGATAGCAATTTGTATTAAGAAGTGTCACAGTGGCTTGAGCATGTGAAGGAAATCGAGCAGCACGGATAGTTGTGTGCCGCAAGGTGCAAGGTTTACCCAGTATTGGATACTGGTGTCATGTGTTAAGGGAGAACTTGGGAATTATCGGAGAACCCGGGAAAAGTAGTCTAATAAGGGTTAGATTTATTATTCTACAACGGATTGGGCCAAATCTAACGGGGTTAGATTGGTCGGTAAAATTTGGTGTAACTCTAACGGGGTTAGAGTGCACGGTTTACAGGGTGTAATTCTAACGGGGTTAGGATTGCACGGAGTCTGGAAAAAGAGCAAAAGTATTGGTATCGGTGAAGCCAGTGACTGGATTAAACAGATTCAGGTGTCGGCTTAAAGGATTCCGGCTCAGGTTGCCAGTTAAATTGCATAACCTGTGATTTACTGGTATTGCGTATTGGGTGTTATAAAGTATTTGGGAAGGTTAATAAACGATTACCGGCCGCGTTTACTAAATCAGATCGATAAGCATACATCGAGAAAAGAACTACAAAAGGCGATACAGGATACAGGGTCTGACTAAAATCACGAACGTCTCACAATACCTATCTGTATGCGTTCTTGATGAAAAGAACAGTACGACACCGTGCTTTATTCTACTAATTCAATGTTTCTGCGTAGAATATTAATAACACTTACCGTTCGCTGATCCAGTGAAAGTTCTTCAGAACGTCTTTATAAAAACAACTGTAAAAGTAGGCAATCTTTTCAGAGCAAAACTACAATTGTGAATGCAAGTTAACTGCTTTCGGACAAAATTTCGCTGCCTTTTAAGGTATGGGTCGTAAACATTTTCTACCCTAATCGTGTTGTTATTAACAAAGACTTAGTAATTTTTGAGCTGCAAACCCTAGATTTTGCTGATAGTGCACTGTTGTAACTGGTACCGGCCGCCGTAAATTCGCGGAATCAGAAGTCACGCGAACATAATTTGTAACTTTCATTTAAATTTTTTACGGCTTTTAGCTCTGCAGAGCACGTTTGTACCAGCTTCAGCTGATCTGGGCTTTTTTAATCGTATTAAATAACTAAGTCAATGCTAACAACAACAACATCGTCTTCGTTGCCTATAAGTCATTAGTTTTTCCAGAAGCCCAGCCTTCTACGTCACCTTCAAAACGTTCATCTTGAACATTTTCTACCTTTATCTTGGTTATTGTTAGCAACATCCTAATAAATTTGACAAGGTTTTTATATTAAAATATAATTAGTTTCGAACTATCAACCTAGATCTGCCATCATTGTTTTGTTGTAACTGGTACTGAAAGATAAAGCTAGTTGATCTGAAAGTCACGAGAACGATCTATGGACTCTTGCTTTGCTAACAATAACAACATCATCCGTTGTATGCTATATAAACGGATGTATCTGGTACAGGAAATCATTTGTCTGTTTTATATCATCTATGCTCTGCTCGTTTTCTCATCGGGAAATACGACATTTTACTATATACAAGCAATTTTGTTGGCGTTTGCGTTTCAAGATTTCACGTACTGAGTTACTTTATACATCGGCAATATGGCGGCAGTCTTGCTCAACACGACGCACATCGGAGAAGGATTATTGGTCAGAACAGAGGTGACGGTCCGGTTCCGGTACTCGGAACAAACATATCATTTCACCATTCCGCCAAATGTTCGACGAGATCAATTAAGCTGGCGCCAGGAAATCAGTCAGAAGTAAGTCGTACGGTATGTCTTAGAATTCAATAGCTATAATGATCCTTTAAGTTCGTTAAATATCACTGACTACTTTTTGTCTCGATACTTCAAAGTCTAAGTCTTCTGTTCTTTCGTTCTAGTTCCGCTCTTCGAATGAACGGTACTTATTTCGACGTGCAGCAGAAGTCTTGGTGTGGATATTTGACCGTTTGCCGGAACCCTTAGTGTTCACTAAGGGTAAAGATCAGTTAACTTTTATCAAAATGGTTGCTCGTCGCACTGGATACATCAACTTAGTCATCAAGGACTTAGCAGATGCAGGTTTTCCATCATTCGTTTTCATGGAACAACACTTTCTTGGCGACTACTGCGATTACCATTTGGGTAGGCCTATGAATGAAAAAAATTTGTACTGAGTACCGATGCAGTTTACTTATGCATTACATTACCGTTGTAAACTGGATTAGTAGCTCATAACACTCGGAAACTGAATTGATTTTTTCCCATAAACGTATGAACATTGATGTAGATAAAGCATGGTGTCAGTACAAGTAATTATTTTTTAATACTTATAATAGTATATAAGCTGATGATTTTGACGTGAATTAAAATGGAACAAAAAATGATTGAAAAGATTTATGTTTACCTAGAATCTGAACTTACAGATTCAGAAGTTGACTGTTATCTGTCAACTTTCCTTGATTTTGGCCTGAACCAATTTGAAGTTGGTTTAACGAAAATTGTTATTCCACGTCCTATCTTTAGGAGACTTTTCACTAAGCTATTATTCGCCGGATACGAAAACATTTCACAATATAAACATACCTGCAATGGTATGTTACGATATTCAATGTTTCATTGATTATCTACGATCTAGCATAGCAAAAATAGATAAAAAAATTTATTAAAATTAACTATAGCGAGTTAACTAAGAAAGTTACCATTAAATGTACTGGCGGCAGTAAAATTAAAGGCATTTCGATTAGACTTAAAGAAATTTTGGGTTTAAATCAAAATTCTATTGAAGGTTCCGTTACAGGGAACGGGTAGTAGATATGTGGCTCTATACCAATTTCTTCTTTTTACGTTGTGATTTTATTGGAGGTCAGGTTGTAGAAGACAACTCTGAAAAAACGCTAACTCTAATTCCAAATTTAAGGGTAAAAGAACCGGTGTTATATTACGAACCTTCAAATATAAAAATTTTTAGACTGTAAATTGCTGTATTCAAAGAAGTTAAAGTTGCAAGTGTTAGATAGCTTTGGCAAGCCAGTGCAATATGGTAGCAACAGAATTTGTTTAGAATTGCAATTTCGAAGAAAACAAGAAGCTATTTTAGTTGTGTGAAATGTTTAGTATCAAATAATTACCCATTCCATTCGAAAATCAGAAGTTCGGCAAATGCCAAGACCAACTTTCTTGCAGGTTTAATACACACCTCGCGAGAAAACAAATTAATAAAACCTAGGTTTTTCTTGTAGGTTTAATACACACTGCGCAAGAAAAACAGCGGAGTGCAAAGTAAGCTTAAATTCTTTCTTTCATTGATGTTAAGGGGCATCCTTCATGAATGAAAGTGAATGAATTTAAGTCGAAACGCACAGGGTGAATGAGTCGACGCATTTTAGAGTTGCTACGCTGGAAGCGCACTAAGGTAATAAGATTTTAACAAAACAAACATTGAAACCTAGGTTTTTCTTGCAGGTTTAATACACACTGCGCAAGAAAAACGGTGGAGTGCAAAGTAAACTTAAACTCTTTGTTTCATTGGTGTTAAGGGGCATCCTTTATGAATGAAGGTGAAAGAATTTAAGTCGAAACGCACAGGGTGAATAAATCGAAATGGACAAGTTGAATGAGTCGACGCATTTTAAAGTTGCTAAGCTGGGGGGACCGCGCTTAAGGTAAGAATACTACTGGGACAACCGCAATTTTTACAAAAAGGCGTGCTTTAGTGACCTCAATAGAACAAATCCAGCTGGTGGCGTGTTTTATCACCAAATTAAGAAGTCACTGATCAGACAATTGTGAGTTTTTGATATTTTTTAAGATTTAATATGTTCTTTGTGATTGCTAGTAATGTTTAATTCAAAATTTCAAGGCTTCAGGGAAAAAGGTTTGCTCGAAACATTGTACGAAATTTTTAGTAAGCTCTTAAAGCCTGGGTTGGGACAGCTTTTACACTGGGTCCCACGGCGGGGTTATTACTACTGATATGATTTTGTCTTGCAATTTAACATCAATTCGCTTAAACATTGCATGTCCAAATAAATTAACTAGTGCAACCTCTGAATCTGCAGCTAGTGGTTTCCCACTGGCAGGCATGATGCGTGCTGTGATTTTCAAGTAAAACACTGGATCTAGAAACTCTTCTTCGTTGCCAGCAATGAAAAAGTTGATTGCAGTGACACCGTTGATAGTGCTGGATGGGCGAATGTCGCTCCACGTACTATCAATAATTGAATTTTGAAACAGTTTGTCCGAAAAAAGGTCTAATTCATTCTTGAATGCAACCGCTGACGACGTATTGTTGCTGATAGTGGTGCCACTGCCGTCAGTACGCTTTCTCTTGCGTTTGGTTAGTTTTATCGGTTTATTTGTTGACATTGTGTTTTTAGCAAAAACAGTAACTGTACAAATGTGTATACGTAAATTAACAATTGCTTATATACGTTTCAGTTAGCCAAAGATATCTGATGCAAGAATTTGACGTCGTCGTTTTCCAACGCTACACCGTGATTTGCTGCTGCTGCTGCTGCTGCGAGATTTTGCCCTTTTTGCTTTTGTAATTTTCGATGATTTTATATTGCCGCGGCGAGCATCGGCTTGCACAGCAAGCCGTGATTTTTATTTATTACGGCCACCACCGCCGCCGCCGTGTTGAGTATTGTTGTTGTAGACTCGTGAACAGTTAAGTGTGCAGCAATGCTTTGTCTAATATTTTGCGCTATACGTCGTGGTAGTTTTTCGGTTCCTCTACGGCACTGATCGTTGCCAACACTAGCTGATATGTCGGTTTTTAACTGTGGCGATGGCTTATCGCTTATTGGTTTTTGCAGCTGCGATGCAGACTGCACGTTTAGCTGAGGTGGCACCTCGTTGCCGCGTTGTTGTTTCGCTTGAATCTGAGATGCAACCGTTTCTGAAACTCCCCGAAGAACGTGAAGCGCAAAGTATTTTGCTGCAGCAGGCATTGCCACACGTGCTAGCGTTGGAAATGCTGAACCCAATCCAAAACCGCGTTGGGAAATCACAAACGGCAAGTGTGTCATTATTCGCATTGTTTAATTAGTGCGTCGAACATGTAACTTTGCAATAACGAAACCACAATTCTCAAATTGAACGTACACGTTGCGTTCCGTTTTTATATATAATTTTATGCTTGTGATCAAGTTGCGTTCAAGCGGCATATAGTGGGGATACGAAAAAGTGAGTGTTGTTTGCACAATTGCCGATTTTGGTCTTCCTATATTGTTCCCAAAATTATTCGTAGTAATGGTTGTTCAGTTTGCCTGACTAGCTGTGCTTTGCAAATGTCTGAGTAGACAAACAGTGTTGACACTCCTGCCATTAAATCAACGCGATACGGGGCTGTAATTCCCAGCGGTTTCACAACGTAGGTTGTGTTTGGTTCGAAGCCGAGCAATTGAGCATCCGCTTTTGAAAATTCAACCCAAGACAGTTTGTCCTTTTGCACTATTTTTAGTTTCATTTTATCCTATGCGACGAACGTGCGGATTTATGTTCATGCACACTTTGTAGTGCAAGTTGACGACCGCCTCGTGAAAGAACAAGTCGATTATTTGATAGATATCCCATTCGGCGTTGAACAGCTTCATACAATTCATCAGTCCAGGACTGTTCTGTTGATTTTTTGAATGTACCTTTGCCCAATGCAATTCTTACATAATCTTCCAACTCGTTAGGTTTGGTGTTATGTACAGTTTTACTAGGTAATTTAAGGAAGCTTACATTTAGCAGCTTCGTTAGGCGTTATTCCTATGCTGCGGTGCACGGTGTCGTCGTATGATTGAACTAGTTTTTGCAGAGAATCAATATAACGCAATTTATTGGTGTGAGTTAGACACTTTAAAATTTTGCCGCGTAAAGTTCTAATAAAGCGCTCTGCATAGTTAGCTTTGTATGCATTGTTAGCCCAGAAATATTTGATGTCATGTGATTTTAGAAGCGCTTCAAATGTGCTTTGAATTCTGTTCCGTAGTCTGAGCGAATAACTTTAGCAACCTCGGCCGAACGCTTTAGGATCGTTACGAAAGCATCGGCAACAGTTTTCGAATACTTATTTTTTAACGGTTCAGCGAAAGCTTTTCTACTGAAAAGATCTTTGTAATTAAGATATACTGGTAATTATTATTGTAACCCTTAGCTTTTCGAACAAACATCAAGTTTATATCCCATTGTTAATTAGGTCGCTCAACTTTAATCGTTGCAGTGGCATGTCGACGAGATTTTCTTTTGTGCAACTGATGCACAACTTGCGCTGCTAGCCAATGTTTTACTTAAGAAAACTTAAGCAACGGTAACTGCTTTCGTGTGACTAGCCAGAGCTTGTTCGCGTTCGTGAACGATGCTGGCAAACTAGGATTGTAATAAATAGACTCAAGTATACTGTTTAATTTATTCTAAACTTTCATTTGTATTAAGCACAAAAATTAACATATTAAAAACAATGAGTTTGTATTTTGTGCAGCATTTATATTTCATACGAATTCTGAATCTGATGGCAACTCAGCTTGTTCCGGTCTGACAGATTTGCCATCTTCGACCTTGACTGTCTTTTTCACAAATTGCTCTCGTAGTTACACGCGCGCAGCAAGCTTTTTGCATTTTTGATAACCCGCTTTATGTAAATTTTACTTACTTTTTTCGGAAAGGCAGATTGCGGATCCGTCATATCTAATCCGTTGCCAAGATAATCGTCGAAAGAGGTTGCGAACGCTAGTAGCGCCTGTTTGGTGTCTAACAACGTTTTTCGCATCTCGGCATGTTGCTGAAATTTTGCTGTCAGCGCAATTTTTAAATAGGTTGGTAATTTTTTTGTTCCATGCTTCACGAACAACGTCTTTTTCTGTTTGCATTATATCGAAACATTTTCTCGGAGAGACCGTTTGTATTATTACATTGTACAAATCAGCCCGCCCAATAAACAATGCCTTTTGCGCTTCTAGGTACTGCTGCACACTTCGGTACTTTACGCCATTGTTTTTCATTGGTGATGCCCGAAAATTTGACAGACAACTCCAACCGCTGTTAAATAACACAAGCACGGTAGAGTTGTCATCACCACTGATGACATAGCGTTCCGGTGGTGCAAAGGGTGGTTTAGCTAGTTTGAGATCTGATGAATCCATGCGTGGTTTAAATAAACAAAAATTTGAAAACTGTATAGATGTTACGAATGTCAGCCCTTTTATACTTGTACATTAAAACGAAGACTGTTTTATAGCGTATTTGGCCTTTCAAAAATTAACGCAAGTGGAACTTGCTTGTCCCACTTACGCAAAATTTACCAAAATTTGATTTTTCAAAATTATTGCACTAGTTGGAACTGTGCCAACTTTTGCTGACATGGTGCCAACTAGTGCAAAAGTGTGCCAGAACCCCCATTTTTCCTCTACTCACGGGTATGCTTAATATGCTAAGATTATTAAGGGCTATTTGTCAAGATTGTTTGCGTTTGTTTTCGATCTTTAATACAGCTTGAACAGATTGTTTGCAAAAAACCTCACAACACAACATTCATTCTAGAATCGTCAATCAAATCCTAAAGTGCATCCGGCATATCTGCATTTGCCACAATTTTATATGCCAAAACATAAAAATTTACACTTTGAGCGAAACATATAATAGGTGACACTACCGTGTCCCTATGATTTACGACAGAAGACTCTTAAAATGCAATTTAACCTTACAGTATTCTAATCCGAGAACTATTTTAACAATTAACACAGGCATATATTTTAGCACAATTCTCGCAATCACCGGTGTAGAAAGATACCTAGGAAAAACTGACGGACTGATTGCGGCCGGGTTCATGCATATGAATAGTGTAACACACTTATTGCAAACACGGGATGTGCACACACGGCATGGCAGCAAGTTTGAAACAACGTTTCTAGGCGAGCTTTTTAAACTAGTTCTCGAAATAGAAACTAAATCCTACTAGCCAAGATTTACAGATAAACGCCACGCTTGTTGTAAATTTCGATCACATGTGACTGCCACACCAAAGCTTTTTCATTAGGGCCCAAACTTAGAAAATACTTTTATATTGATTAAGTCAGCACATCTGTAAACTTATAAATTTATGAATAAGGTATATGTGATTATTTACATGATAGCGAAGCCGATACGAGCTGGACATGTCCAAATTGCTTTTTACAACACTTAGAACTAACAATCGGAGAAACGTTCTAGCGCGTTAACTAGTTATGTAGTAGCTACAAGCAAATAAATGCTGAAGGTATTAAGCGGATTCTATGATGCGTAATTGGCAGCAATCCATATTTTTACAGTTAACCACGTGTTAAAAACTAAAATATAAATAGTTAATAACCAAAGAAGGTTCTGCTGAGAGACAGCAAAGTTGGTTCATTACGAACTGAGGAAGAAAGTTCGTGTAAATGTTTTCTGCAAGCCAGTGTAGCGGACAAGAAAACTTTTTCAGCTCGGTACTACAATGGGCTTATTCAAAAACCTGTTTTCTTGTTTCTCCTTTTATTTTGGAAGGCACATATCTCCCCACTCCTTTGTATCCGCTTGTGTTGTGTTAACCAAAAGTAAAACCTTAGGTTGTTGGTCAGATGGGCATCTCTGCAGTTTTATTGCTATGTCAGTTTTCAATATTTTAAGCGCAAATATGTGTTACGTTTGTTAGTACTTATCACTGGTGTCGAACTGAATGCAGTGTTGAGGTACATTTTTGCTCTTTAAAAAATCATCTACGAATTGAAATCTACATTCGCATGTGCCAAATTTTCAGTTTTTACTGATCGGAAATTTTTGTTTTGATTTAAAATATTTGTCACTTTTTAACACAACTAACGATTTACTGTCCCTGGTATATCATTGAAACAAACCACTCTCAATTAGCATAGCAGACTGCGAAGAATAGAAAACCTAAATTCTATTACCGGAATTGTATAACGAGAATACTAGCTCAGACTTAGTTTTAAAGAAAACATAGTTTAGTCAAACTGGGTGCACACGAATCTCATAGTCTTGCTCCTTTCATAAATGTGCCAAAATTTTTGTAAGCAAAGTTTTGCTTAAAAATTTAGCAGCAAGAATTTTACTCAATTGCAAAAAATTAGTATATATTTAAGTAATACTTAGTAAAACTTTCAATAAAACAAATTAAGTAAAATAGGATTAGCTTATTTTAAGTAAAATGTTTTTACAGTGTAGAACTACAGATAGCAACCCTTACCGATGCAATACTTACCCGACTAACAGCCATCGAAAATTTGTTAGAAAATCAACACCTCATAATCAGTACACTGGATTCCAAACTAAAACCAGCAGTAAACGACAATACAAACCAGACATTGAGCCACGGAGTTCGCGCGTCAGAAAGTTACACTTCACCAGCCACTCACAGTTCGCGTAATACATCAGTAGCATCCATGGGCACATGGGGGCCGAATATACCCATCGCGCCGTTCATTGGAGACAAAGGTGAAGATTTTGCAAGTTGGCGACAAAATGAATTCGAAATGAAGTTTTTGGCAAATGGATGGCCGGAGCAAAACAAACCAGCGCTTTTAGCCGTTCACCTAAATGGACGGTCGAAATTTTTGTTCAATGGTCTCCCAGCAACCGTTCGTCAAAGCTATCTTGAAACTGTGCAGCAACTGGGACGCGGTTTGATGACGGAAGATCGCAAGCGATATTTGAGTGACTAATACGACGTTCGTTCGCAACGGAGTGACGAATCTGTGTGTCAGTGCGCTCAAGCCCTTACTGAATTGGCTCAATCCGCATTACCGTATATGACTGTTGAAACCGAGAAACCAACCGATCTTCGAAATAATTCATTGCCGGCTTGCGACCTCGAATTTGCGAAGAGGTTAAAGTGATGGGTCCTAGTACCATGGCCAAAGCACTTTTGGCCGCAGAACGTATTGAAACTAAACTTAATTCTGAACGCGAGCTTGGTAATTCCGCTGCGGCTAACTTCGTAGCGAGTCGAGATCATGCTTTATCGCCTACAGTGGAGTCTTCGCCAGCATTGGTCACCGCCATGTTAGATCAACTATCGAAACGGATTGATGAGCTGCAAACAGAACAAGTAAATTTCTTGTCCAGTGCAACATGGCGCAGTAATAATCGCGTCGGTTAACAGCAGCAAAATTTTCGACAGTCGCCGAAATCTCCTTACTTCCGGGAACGTACGCCCTTATCCGCCACAGAACCTTCCGATGTACGATCAGCAACGCTTTACGTTAAACAATCTACCGATTTGTCAAATTTGTCAAAAACCTAAGCACGCTGCTCTAAACTGCCGATCACAGCTGAGTTAAGCGGAACCATACTGCACTTTTCATCAGATTTCTGGTCACCGCACTGAAGAATGTCGTGCACGCCAAAATGCCGGACGGTCTAACAATCAGAGTCGTTTTCCACCACGCTGACTTTCCAGTCACCCCGATAATGCTACACGAAGACTGACTTCGCACACAAATGTTATTTCCGCTAGGACAACCGAGGCACAGCAGCCACTGACTGCGATCATCAGTTCTGCATCCCAAGGTTGGACAACCAACTTTGTTGGGACAGTTTACGACGACGCAGATTTACAGCCGGAAGTGCTAGCTCACTCCAAATGTGGTGATGGAAGACAAAAAAGATTTGAAATTTTGCAAAGTTTGCGCGGTGACAAAGACAATTTAACCAATACCGAATATCAAACGGAAAGTAACAACGGCAATACTAATGATGACAACAACAATAATAACAATAACGGTATCTGTAATAATATTCACAATATTTATAATAATAATAATAATAATAATAATAATAATAATAATAATAATAATAATAAAAATAGTAATTATTCTTTAATAAGCTATCCGATCTGTACTGCAAGTATCGATATTGTAGCACAACCAGGTTCGGAGCCGGGTTGTCATTTTGTCTTATGTACGGATGCAAATTCTAGCACAATCGTTATCGGAAATTCAAATCGTGTTCCGCAACTCAACGCAACGTATGTGGCACGCCAAGGTCAACAGCATATGTCGGGTCCACAATCGCTCAGCTCACCCCATTATTACAAAAAACATTACCATTCACCCGCATACACGTAAATTCAACAGGCTAGTAGCTGTATGTATCATTTTATGAATGACTACCAATATAATGCTTATGCGCAGCCTACGATAAACTACAACGTGTTTAATATAAACGGTTCAACTACTGTTGTGAATGCAGCTTCAACATCTAGCGCTGGCAGTGCACAATTCGCAAATATACCGCATAACGATGTTTATAGTAAACCACACCGAAAACCGGGCAAGGGGCAGCTGCACGTTATAAGGAAAAATAGTTACAACGTCAACGCGATTTTTACCAGTAAAACACGCAACACGTGTTAGTAAAGTACACTTGAACATTTTGTGTATTTGTTTTGTATGTTTGTGGCACACCAACTAAAAGTGTGTGGTCACACTTTTCTAAGGGAGGGAAGTAATGTAACAAACCTAGCCCCCTAGATTTTTTCAAATTTAAAAAATTGGTTTTTAATATTAAGGCAAGTCTGACTTGGAGCTTTTGTTTCGACTAGATATTATTAAGAATTTTATCGAACAAAATTCTAACAAACCGCATAACCTTTCGATCGCATAGTATGCAAAACTTTGAAATGCCATTTGTATTATGCCACTATATAAACGCTTGCTCTGTAGTGCAAAGACAATGTTAGTTGGTAAAATAATAAATGTTTGGTTGAGTGCAGCATATACGCAATTTGTTATACAATTTATACCCTACTTGTTTCAAATACGCCTGGTGTACTCCGGCATTAGGGTCTGTTGGTTGTTCGTGTTGCGCCCAGGAACATACCGGCGCTAAGATATCCCGGACTACACTACAGCTGCGCGGTTCGTTTTGCCTGCGCTCTAATCTTGCATAAGGACCAACCCGCTTACTACGCAATATTCATTTCCTGTTGGAATCGCGCAGCGGTAAAAGACGCACGCCTGCCCAAGAGCGGCGTACAGAATTAGCAAGGAACTGCCTGTCTGCGGACGGCGGAATCATAAACACCCGTAACTTAGCCAAGTTGCCTGCCTTTTGGCGGAGAAAAGTATCAACCACAATAGCTTAGTAGCAGCTCACTTGACCTCGTTACACTAATAATAAATTAAACCATTTTCCCATAAAGCGATAAAAAAGTTTAAAAATATATTTTTTGTAAGAAGTATTTTTTGTTTTCCTATTCCGGTATTTATAATTCTGGTTGCCATACTGTCTATTTCGGATATCCCAAACTCTATGTTGTGTTTTTTCTGTTCAATTTTCGTTTAACTGCCTCAATAAATGTGAGTATTCGGTTTAGAAGATTGCTACTAACTAAAAAATACTTGCGTTGGCCGCCTGAAAATGAGTTGATTTGGTTTGCCTGCATTTGATTTAAACTACTGCAACAATAATTCTATCGAATGACACACTTCCTTCGAACTACATATACATACATGAGTCGTTTCAATACGTTTCAAGAAGAAAGAACCACAATATTCTTCGCTTAATTATACAAACACCATCTCAAGTAACTTTTAGTGGCGCCCCTCTTTCTCACTGAACCGCAATTGCTAGACTTAAATTCTAGATTTTGCAACAAAGCTTAAGCCTCAACCGAAACAAAAAGTTTGCTTTATTACGCTGAGAAGGCTTAAATTTTGGAATATGTTTTGGTTGTTACGTTGGTAAAATCAATATTGTTCCAAATCTTCAGGACCCACTCTATATAGTCTTTTAATATATCTGAACTATGTCGATTTAGCTCCTCATATTACCAGAGAATAACTACGTTTTCGGTAGGAAACATGGTATTTTTCACTATTCGGTTCCGGTATTCGGGGTTGAAAATTTTTCTCATTCGAAAATTTAATAAGAAAAACTAGCATATTTTAACTTATTTTTGTAAAATTGTCTGAGCGTGTATGCCCAAATTTTCATTTTGTGTCATACTCCATAATTGGCCCATGTTACGCTGAGGGCCGTCCCGCTGTCCCGGGACAGTGGGACAGCGGGACAGTAGGACAGCGGGACAGTCGGACAGCGGGACAGTAGGACAGCGGTACAGTGGGACAGTAGGACAGCGGGACAGTGGGACAGCAGGACAGTGGGACAGCGGGACAGTAGGACAGCGGGACAGTAGGACAGTGGGACAGCGGGACAGTAGGACAGTGGGACAGCGGGACAGTAGGACAGCGGGACAGCAGGACAGCGGGACGGTGGGACAGTAGGACAGTGGGACAGTAGGACAGTGGGACAGTATGACAGCGGGACAGTAGGACAGCGGGACAGTAGGACAGCGGGACAGTGGGACAGCGGGACAGTAGGACAGCGGGACAGTGGGACAGCGGGACAGTAGGACAGCGGGACAGTGGGACAGCGGGACAGTGGGACAGTAGGACAGCATGACAGTAGGACAGCGGGACAGTAGGACAGTGGGACAGTAGGACAGTAGGACAGCGGGACAGTAGGACAGCGGAACAGTGGGACAGCGGGACAGTGGGACAGTAGGACAGTGGGACAGCGGGACAGTGGGACAGTAGGACAGCGGGACAGTGGGACAGCGGGACAGTAGGACAGCGGGACAGTGGGACAGCGGGACAGTGGGACAGTAGGACAGTAGGACAGTAGGACAGTAGGACAGCGGGACAGTAGGACAGCGGGACAGTGGGACAGCAGGACAGTGGGACAGTGGGACAGCGGGACAGTAGGACAGCGGGACAGTGGGACAGCGGGACAGTAGGACAGCAGGACAGTAGGACAGCGGGACAGTAGGACAGCGGGACAGTGGGACAGCGGGACAGCAGGACAGTCGGACAGCGGGACAGTAGGACAGCGGGACAGTGGGACAGCGGGACAGTCGGACAGCGGGACAGTAGGACAGCGGGACAGTAGGACAGCGGGACAGTAGGACAGCGGGACAGTAGGACAGCGGGACAGTGGGACAGTGGGACAGCGGGACAGCGGGACAGTAGGACAGCGGGACAGTAGGACAGCGGGACAGTGGGACAGCAGGACAGTGGGACAGTGGGACAGCGGGACAGTAGGACAGCGGGACAGTGGGACAGCGGGACAGTAGGACAGCAGGACGGTAGGACAGCGGGACAGTAGGACATCGGGACAGTAGGACAGCGGGACAGTGGGACAGCGGGGCAGCAGGACTGTAGGACAGCGGGACAGTAGGACAGCGGGACAGTAGGACAGCGGGACAGTAGGACAGCGGGACTGTGGGACAGCGGGACAGCGGGACAGTAGGACAGCGGGACAGTGGGACAGCGGGACAAGTGGGACAGCGGGACAAGTGGGACAGTAGGACAGCGGGACAGTAGGACAGCGGGACAGTAGGACAGTGCGACAGTAGGACAGCGGGACAGTAGGACAGCGGGTCAGTGGGACAGCGGGACAGTAGGACAGCGGGACAGTAGGACAGCGGGACAGTAGGACAGCGGGACAGTAGGACAGCGGGACAGTGGGACAGCGGGACAGCGGGACAGTAGGACAGCGGGACAGTGGGACAGCGGGACAAGTGGGACAGCGGGACAAGTGGGACAGTAGGACAGCGGGACAGTAGGACAGCGGGACAGTAGGACAGTGCGACAGTAGGACAGCGGGACAGTGGGACAGCAGGACAGCGGACAGTGGGACAGCGGGACAAGTGGGACAGCGGGACAAGTGGGACAGTAGGACAGCGGGACAGTAGGACAGCGGGACAGCGGGGCAGTAGGACAGTGGGACAGTATGACAGCGGGACAGTGGGACAGCAGGACAGCGGGACAGTGGGACAGCAGGACAGCGGGACAGTGGGACAGCGGGACAGTAGGATAGCGGGACAACGGGACAGCGGGACAGTGGGACAGCGGGACAGTGGGACAGCGGGACAGTGGGAAAGCAGGACAGTAGGACAGCGGGACAGTAGGACAGCGGGACAGTAGGACAGCGGGACAGTGGGACTGTAGGACAGCGGGACAGTAGGACAGTAGGAGAGCGGGACAGTTGGACGGTAGGACAGCGGGACAATGGGTTAGTAGGACAGTCCCGCTGTCCTACTGTCCCGCTGTCCCACTGTCCCACTGTCCCGGGACAGTGGGACGGCCCTCAGCGTAACATGGGCCCCATAATTTATCATACGTTTTCCAGCTACAGCATTTGTTTCAGCATTTTGGCATTCTGAATAGTGTGTTTAACAAATAGAATTTGAATGAAACAGCTTTAAAAACGAACTTTGGGTATTAAAATAAGTTATTTTTTGTTTTGCACTTCGCATTTTTTAACTTTCCGGTTACCGTATAGCATGAGCGTGTATTGCCCAAATTTTCATTTTGTGTCATACTCCATAATTTATCATACGTTTTCCAGCTACAGCATTTGTTTCAGCATTTTGGCATTCTGAATAGTGTGTTTAACAAATAGAATTTGAATGAAACAGCTTTAAAAACGAATTTTTGGGTAATAAAATAAGTTTTTTTTTGTTTTGCACTTCACATTTTTAACTTTCCGGTTCCCGTATAGCATATAATTTTAACTCTCAAATCAATATTACGTGTAATTTGGAATCCCCAAGTCAATATATTATGTAATATTTTACTGCCTTATATTATGTAATATTAACTGCCCTAATATAATACATTAAATCCCTGATTCTCGTGGTAAACACGATTTTAATCAATCAGGCTTTTGACATCTATTACCACGATGTTTGTCTTTATCACACTGCCGTTGCACCTCTTTCTCACGGTCATATTGGGTCTCACGAGTCACGATGATATTTTTTCGCAGACCTGCGACACATGTTTCTCGCCATGATATTATTCCGCAAGCCTGCGACCCCTGTTTATTGTGATGTTATTTTCCGCGCCTACATTTGACGTTGTTGCTCTTGTATATTTTTATTGAACAAACAAATATTTTTAACGTTTTGTGTCAAGTTTTGTAAAATATAAGGTAAACCGCTGCGGCAGTCCAAATTTTCATTTCCTCGATAAGTTAGGCTTTAAATAGTTGGCTGTAAATAGAAATCTTGGATATTTGCAAGAGAAACCCAAAATTTCAGGGCTCTTTTACTTTTGTGCTTCCTCAAATTTACGATTAGGATTAGGAAAAAAGCTTTACAAACTGAACGATTACAGATGAGTGTTGTAATCATCTTCCGTAGCAACATTTCGTTTCTAAAACGCTCTGTACGTTTTCTTAGAATTCATATAGCATTTCTGCTTAAATATTGAACCTACTTTTTTGAAAATTGTACATTTGCCCCTTTAATTGATGTCAGTGTTAATAATCCATAAAAGGACAACTTTAATAATACTGATACTAGCAAAAAACAGATGGTCAAAAAATAGTATTTTAGCTGTGTACGGATTACGTATTAAAGTACCTAATGGATGGTCGACACGTCGCGTTTCTTAAGACAAGCGTGATGAAACGTGGCCGCCCGAAAGAAATAGAAGCTTTTTTGATCAAAACATACTTTTAATTCATATTAAAAATGTAGAATTCGGATACTCAAAAATCGGGTGTTGAAATAAACAGAGTTGTATTACAAACGAGTGAATTTTAGTAACTCAAGTTTGGCGGATAGTATAAAAGAATCGAAGTACTCAAACACCGAGCAATAGTATGAAAGTACTGCATTGACCCGAATAACAGGGGGTAATAAGAGGGGGTCCCCATTTTGGGTCCGAATCAATAGGAGTCCGTGTCCCTAATAATAGTCCGTAAGCGGATAGTTCCTAAACCCTAATTAGAGTCCATATATGTCAATTAACCCTAACTGTTGCGCATAAATGACTCCAGGACCAAATAATTTGAGTTCAAAACTTTAAAGCGTACTTAAATTTTGAAAGCACGTAACGAAACAATGAAGTATTAAAAGGAAATTTTTCAAGAGACTTGATTATGACGAGGTAAATTAATATTTTTCTAGATACAAATCCTAGATATAAACGAAATTCATCATAGACGAATTTGCACCTCGAGTTTTATATATATTAATGATTTCAAAAATCATCACATTGCAGTTATTTGACTTTAAAATAAATGAGAAACAATTTATCGTCGGGGGATACTGCATGTGTTAACCCTATATCACATTAATATTTTCTATTTCCCCTAAGACCTACTTTTACGCTAGGATTCGAACTCCAGTGACATGGAGTGGGAGGCGTATACCATCACCACTGGTATAAGAGCTTGACGCTCGAGCCCGATTTGGCTCTCATGTCTTGTTGTGATTTAGTACTATGTATACGTGCTGCAATTGTTAAAAACTATGCGATAAATTTTTAATTTATATACACTGCGCTGAGTTATCTATGGGCAACTCAATGTGAGAAGGGGTTATAGATAGTAAACCAAAACTTTTTCGCTTAACCCTTTATCACATGAATATTTTCTATTTTCCCTGAGACCTACTTTTATGCTAGGATTCGAACTCCAGTGACTGGAGTGGGAGGCGTATACCATCACCACTCAGCTATTGGAGCTTGACGCTCGACCGGTGGGGGTCTCACACGTCTTGTGGTGATTTAGTACTATGTATACGTGTTGCAATTGTTAAACACTGTGCGATATATATGATTTAACGTATATACACTGTGCTGAGTTGCCTATGGGCAACTCAATGTGAGAAGAGGTTAAGCTTAGCGAATATATACACATGCATTTCCTACTACGATAAAAGACGTCATTTGGCGATATAAATCGTAACTGGGGAAGTCAATGCTACATAGAGGGAGTTTGTTCATTATAATATTAACTGGGGGAGCGATCATTATATATCATATTGACTGCGGGATATGTCCGTAGCCAGCTCACCTTGCTAGGGAAGGGGGAGCTAAAAATTTTTTCAGGATGGGCATTCAACTGTTTTCATTAAGTTATAAGCAAGGTTGATAATGTTCTAGGGTGGGCAAAATTCTTCCAGGGCTGCGGGAGTTAATTTTTACGGGAGTTAATATTATATGCTGCAGCTATTCGATTTTTATAGTTTCGGTTATACCCTGCTCATAACCTCCCCTGATGGTTTCAAGTAAATTTTAATTTTTTAAGAGTTGTATATATACTTTCACTCTTTGTGACCTTATGCGGACTATACTGCGCAACCAAAATGTATTTTCAACAGTTCAAAACTCTAGAATTTTTCATATTGAAACGCGGTAGTGTTTTCAATATATGTTTCAAGCCTCGAGAATGCAAGCTTTTTGAAAGTTTTGCAGAATGTTCTCTGCAGGATAGCAGAGCTGGAATGAGGTAGCTTACGTATAGAATATCCTGATTAGCCGCTTCGACACCATACACAAATTGGACAGCTAAACGTCTCAATTAAGTTGTTATTAAAAGTTCGATTTTTGTAATTTTTCGAAAAATTGTATTACAAATATGTAATTACCATAGCTAGTCGATATTATTGTGTGATGCTAATGACAACATGCAATGGATTACGTGTCACTGCGATCTTTGTTCTACTTAAATTGCTAACTAAGACAGTAATATTTTGTAATAACGTCCCATGCATTATAGCTTAGAACAGGCTGCTTCTTGGCGGATTGCAATGGAGCAAGTGTACGCTTTAGGCTTATATTTTGTTTAGGCTTAGGCGTACGCTTAGGAGTAGACTTAGTATAAAACCTCATCGTATCCCATGTAAAAGAAAGAAACTAGGTAAAAGTGTCCCTACAAGGGACAGATTGCGATATGTTTCGCTTGAAGCATGTAAAAGAGTTTAAACAAGGATTAGCTCCATAACTTCTATGAAAATAGTTGTCATCTATATCTTTGACGGCTGTCTTTCAGTGTTAACACGCTTGCGGTTAGTGAAATAAGAAATATTGACCCAACGAACTTCATCTGTTAAGCTATAAATTGACACTATGGGTTTTCAATGCGTTCTAAAGTACAACTCTCAACATGCCTTTCGTATAACAGTCAGTTGCTTTTTAAAAGTTATCTCAATTGAGCGCCAGCAGAACATGTTCTTTGAAATAATTTAGCAACGTTTGAATTGTATGTTCTTGATGAATAGCTTAAATATGTCACGGAACAAAACACAATTTGGAAAATTTATGGACTTCACTTCATCAAATTGTCATGGTAAAATATAGCTAAAACCGTCGAGTACGTATGCGTGACATTTTGTATTCCATAATCAATATACGCAATTTGTAATCTTGCAATATTGAAATATTTAATACTAATCAAGTTTTAGAAACATAATATTTTAAAGCTCAAAAAATATCCTCTTCCAATGAAGAATGCTAGATTAGATCACTTATAAACTGAACATTGTAAAACCCAACAAAGGCTAAAATTAAGCTGATAGGTGATGTCCCTTGGGGCCATATGTTTCTTGTTTCGCAAACTTATCACAATCTGTCCCTTCTAGGGGCACTTTTACCTAGTATTTATTGTGTAAAAGCGAAGCGCTGCGTTGAATTGACTCATTTTCTTGGGATTATGTTAGCTGTACTCTGAGGGGCGTCCCATTTACCCACGGGACAGCAATATACCCGGAACGAAATGTTTTTGCTGGGTTTGTCGGGACAGCTTCAACCTGTTTGTTCGAAAACCCACGCTTGAAGCTGTCCCGGCTGTCCCGACCGACCCAACAAAAACACACGCTCGAAGCTGTCCCGGGTGACCCGCAGGATCCAGCAAAAACATAGGCTCGAAGCTGTCCCGGCTGTCCCGACCGACCCAACGAAAACACGCTTGAAGCTGTCCCGGATGTCCCGACCGACCCAGCATAAACATAGGCTCGAAGCTGTCCCGACCGACCCAACGAAAACACACACTCGAATCTGTCCCGGGTGTCCCGCCGGACCCAGCAAAAACATAGGCTCGAAGCTGTCCCGGCTGTCCCGACCGACCCAACGAAAACACGCTTGAAGCTGTCCCGGATGTCCCGACCGACCCAGCATAAACATAGGCTCGAAGCTGTCCCGACCGACCCAACGAAAACACACACTCGAATCTGTCCCGGGTGTCCCGACGGACCCAGCAAAAACATAGGCTCGAAGCTGTCCCGGCTGTCCCGACCGACCTAACGAAAACACACACTCGAATCTGTCCCGGGTGTCCCGCCGGACCCAGCAAAAACATAGGCTCGAAGCTTTTCCGGCTGTCCCGCCCGACCCAGCAAAAACATAGGCCCGAAGCTGTCCTGTCCCGGCTGTCCCACCCGACCCAGCAAAATATAGGCTCGAAGCTGTCTTGGCTGCCCCGCCCGACCCTGCAAAAACATACGCTCGAAGCTGTCCCTCCTTCCAAGCACAACTATATGGGCAAGAGTGCTGGCATGTTGCTGTCCCGCGGAAAAACGGGACGCCCCTCAGAGTAACATTGGCCACAACATCTATGTAAAATATTGCCGATCACTCTCCCATCATGCAATTACGACGAAACGCTCAATGATCAAAATATTGGCCCGAGTTACATTGAGAACCATATGGCTGTCCCGAGACAAAACAACAAAACTGCACCGTACTGTATTGACCCAAATAAGAGGGAGACTGATATTTATGTGGCCTCTCCAGAGGATACCCTCCTGTTGGTCGGCTACGGACTGTTATTCTTTTAATCAACCCGCCCTCCGCCGCCCTTCGTTATTTATATATTTCCAGTATTGCAACTATTTGTTGTAACCGTTTATTTGTCTTGCGTCAATAGCTTGAGTGATAATGAAAATGTTAAAAACTAAGTGCGCTTTAAAGTTCCGAACTGAACTTTATTTGGTCCTGGAGTCATTTATGCTCTACAATTACGAGTAATTGACATTTATGGACTCTAATTAAGGTTTAGAGGCTATCCACTTACTAACTCTTATTATAGGTATGCGGACTACTACAAACCAGACCTCAAAACACGCTTGCGTTTTTTATATATACAATAAACAAGGGCGTAGCAATAGGAGATTTAGGTATATATTTCTGAAATTTTGCAGCAATGACTATTTTACCCAGTCTGAAACTGAAGGCACATCTCGCAGTTATCGCAAACAAATAAAACTTAACCTAACTTCATTTATATTGAATCTAAACTCTAAACTTTTTACTTTTGAAAATACTTCTTAATCGGTGAAAAAATCCGAGATGACTTAATCCAATTCCATTATCATTTCCATTATTATTGTCAAAAATATTTATATATACTCCGGTGAAAGGTTCACTATATTTTTTAAAAGGCAATGGAACACAGATCATCTGAAGCGCTATATCTGACCACACCATGTGTTGTCTAGAATACAACTGCAGCCAAAATAGTTTCAATCAGTCGTTCAATCTTATTAACATTGACCATGATGATAAGAGTAGACAGTTCCTGGCCGGTGCACAACACTAGCCAACCAGAAATATGGACGCCCCTACAAGTAGGGCCAATTTTCATAGTTCGTTCTAGATTTCCTATAAAAGATTCGAATTTGGTAATTTTCTAAATACGCAGTAATCTACAGAAATATGGGCAATTATGGCTTCGAAAGTTGTCCTGAAGTTAGTTTCAAATAAAATTGATGTGCAGAACTTTTTACAAACACCATAAAATTCCTCAACAAAAACCTAGAATCGATTATATCCTAAAACCAACCTTTAATTGTACTCTGATTTTCAGGACAAATTAGCTTTTGTAACGAAGTGCTCGATTTTTGCTTTTTGCAGCCTTTCCCCGCTTTACTGAACAAAAGTAAACAATGTAGACTTTTAATACAGCTCAAATGCGGAAAAAGAGGTTTCCATATTAATTATTCAAAGCCGGAAGAGCAAACAAAATCAGGTAGTGAAATGGTTCGGATTTTCATATAACCAAATTGCAAGAGAAACATTGCCAGAACCTGACTCAAATCATATTTTATCGGAGGCGGATGTGGTTTTTTTATCCGCGATGCAATTTTATCATTTATTGTTCGTTTTGTTCTGAGGGTTTTGACCAATTTAACAGTCTCAGCAACTTTTTGCTTGTGCTAATGTTAAAAAAGCTGAGTTCGTCCATAAAATTTTAGCCCAATTGCAGTCAAATTAAAGTTTCCCACTTAACATCAACGTAGGCCCTTGTTGAGGGCTAACCATTTTTTGCAGAACTGTAATTGAGTAAGGCTATAAGCTTTAAAATAATTTTATTGCTTAAGCTTATTTAAAGGCTTAATCTTAATCTGAGGCTTAGGTTTAAAGTTAGAATATGTTTATACTACGGTTACGCTTTTCAAAATAATATGCTGGTCATAAAGGTAAAGCATTTTATTAAAGGTAATACAGTTGTGTAACTACGTAGCTAGTGCTTTTGTTGCAAAATTCAGTTATTTCCGAAACAGGACATGGATTATAAATTTTGAACAAATATACAAATGAAGCAGGATGCAACCGGAATTCCAATCCTGGTAAGGAAATGCGGTGTTTTTAACTTTCCGGTTCCAGTATTAAATTCGTTGTATGTCTGCTAGCCGGCAGCATCTGGTCGGGTCAATATACAGTCAACGATTAAAGTAGTGTGGGTATACGTGGTGTAGCTTGTGTATGTGCAGAGTGTGTAATGTTAAAACACATACATACTCGTGCACATATACCACCAGAGGAAATTATGATATCGGCCGCGTGGTGTAATGGGTAGCGCGCTTGACTCGCGAGCGAGAGGTCCGAGGTTCGACTCCCGGCGTGGCCATATCTTTCGGAGAAATTAAGAGGAAAATCATGTATATTCACAGTACTTCGAGGAAAGGAGCCGTCCCGACCGTGCAGTTCTGACATCGAGGTGCCACCGAGATGGGCGCTGTAAATTGCAGGCTCATGGATTCGGAGAAGTTTGGATTCGCGGTCCGGGGCGACCGCCTAAAGAAGGGGGAATGTGGGTATACGTGGTGTAGCTTGTGTATGTGCAGAGTGTGTAATGTTAAAACACATACATACTCGTGCACATATACCACCAGAGGAAATTATGATATCGACCGCGTGGTGTAATGGGTAGCGCGCTTGACTCGCGAGCGAGAGGTCCGAGGTTCGACTCCCGGTGTGGCCATAACTTTCGGAGAAATTAAGAGTAAAATCATGTATATTCACAGTACTTCGAGCAAAGGAGCCGTCCCGACCGTGCAGTTCTGACAAGTAGTTGAAGAGGCGTGAGCTTTCACGATTTTTTTACAAGAAGCAGCTGGACACGGTAGCTGCGTGGTGCAGTGGTTGAGCGTTCGCCTAAGGTTCTGCAATAGGTCGCTAGTTTTACCAAGTTCTTAGTAAAAAGGTCTGAGGTTCCCCATCGATTATACCTAAACTGACGGGGGCTATAAGCATTTGAGACATGTTTGTCCGTTGTGTAAAAATGCAATATAGGTCAGTGTACTGTATGTATGCTAGCTATCAGCATACATTCGACACATATAGTCGACGATGGAAACAGTTGGCGAGGCGGGCTACGTGGCGCAGTGGTAGAGTGTTCGCTTAAGGATCCGTTGGCTGAGAGTTCGATCCCTGCTCTGGAGACCCGCTTTTCCAGCTGCTTTGTAAAAAGGTCTGATGTCGCGGTTTCTATCTAGACAGGTATGGGGACTACGCCGTGAGCGTAATGGTAAACTGCCGCGCTATTAACACGGTATCCAGACGAAAATAGGATGGACGGTCAAGGGACAACCTCGTTCAAAATAAGGGCATGTAGGCGTGTGAGACATGCTTGTCCGTTATGTGCACATGCAATATAGTGCAGTGCACTGTATGTATGCTAGCTGATAGCACACGGCCGACACATATGGTCGATGATAGAAACAGTTGGAGAGGCGGACTACGTAGCGCAGTGGTTGAGTATTCGCTTAAGGATCCGTTGGCTGAGAGTTCGATGTCTGCTCTGGTGACCCGCTTTCCAACTGCTTAGTTAAAAGGTCTGGTGTCCCGGTTCCTTCCCAGACTGACAGGGGCTACCACTCTTTGTACACAGTGATAAATTGCCGCGCTTTAGACGTGGCATATATCCAGTCGAAAAAAGTGAAACACCCAAGGTACTACCATGCTGAAAATTGGGACATGTAAGCATGTCAGACAAGCTAGGCCGTTCTGTGTACATGTAATATAGTACAGTGCATAGTATGCCTAGCTTGAAAGACCGGCTGCGTAGAGCAGTTGTAGAGCGTTTTCCAAAAGGTCTGGTGTTCCCGATCGATCTTACCTCGACGTTGACTGATTGTACTTAATATTTTCGACGCGCTTCTTTGTGTTTATAAAATTGGCGTCCTCCATCTCCGGGTCATTTTAGAAAGATCCTTTGCCGGAGGGTTTAACAGCAGTAAGTATGGCCAAGTAATAAATAATTGCGTCATGCATAACGCGTTGTTCTAGGCATACAAACAGTTTATTTTGGTCGCAGAACATATATAAATCCATCACATACGTATAAGTTCGATTGACAGTATGGCTCAACGAGTCTTTAGTGGTTTGACGAAACTGGGTCTTGGAATGGCGGTAGTTGGTGGAGCTATACATTCAGCGTTGTATAACGGTAAATGAAACTTGCTGCTGGGGTTCGTGTTTGAACTAACTTTTTCTTGAATGTTTTTGAATGCATATACGTAGGTGTTTCCACTAGAATCAGCGTGAAAATGTCTCTAGCATGAATTAAACAGCACGTTCAAGTCACAGAATTACAAGATTGACTTTATATACATTGTTAATCAATAAATAATAAGATGAATAGCGCAGTTTTCGTAAATTATCGTTTCTAACGATCATTTACTGTCCAAATTAATATTACCAGTTAAACGCTGATATCGCGGCGCAAAAATGAAACTGTAAAGCTGTATCGATATGATTGCCAGGGATGGGAGTCTCGGTAATTGACAGGTCTCGGTCTCGGTTTTTTCATTCTAGGTAGTATGGAAGCGAAACCAGAAGTCAAGGATTCAGCAAATGTATCGCTGTATTGTTGAACACTAATTATGAGCAAATATTCTGAAAAAAAGAAAACAAATGAAATGTGGAAAACGCGATCAAACCATGAAAAACACAAAAAATTACGAAAAACATTAAAAATAATTAGTTTTGAAAATTTTAATTATTTCCGGTGATGACCAAAAACTGATAGAGACCGAGACTTTTCATGGGCGGTCGTAGTAATCAGATATCGGTCTCGGTTTTAACTACGACAACCATCCCTGATGTTTGCTTGCTCACAAAATAACCAGAATATATATAGTTTGTTTTTTCAGTGGACGGTGGCCAACGTGCCGTCATATTTGACCGATTTACCGGTGTCAAAAAGAATGTTGTCGGTGAAGGAACACATTTCTTGATCCCGTGGGTACAAAAACCAATCATTTATAGTATACGATCAATGCCTCGGAACATACCTGTAACAACTGGGAGCAAAGGTATATTCAATTAATGCATAATCATTGATAGTGTCTTTGTAGCAGACACATATATTATCGCGGCTATTGATTGCTAATTTGTACGACTTGGTTTGAAGAAAGCTTGTTTCGTTGAATAACGTGTTGTATTTTTAACGATTTCGGTCTCCTTTAGCGTTATCGTATGCGGACCGTTCTTAATGGGCGGACAAGATGGTTAGCATCTCAGCTATGACTACTTTACGTACGTAGTACGTATACGCGTTAAATAATTGCAGATTTGCAAACGGTAAGCATTACTCTTCGAATCTTATACCGACCGTTGCCTGAGGAACTTCCAAAGATTTACACGAATATTGGCATTGACTATGACGAAAGGATATTGCCATCAATTACATATGAAGTGTTGAAGGCGGTAGTGGTGCGTATAACATGTGGTAGTGACAGTTTAACTCGTACTGTTTTGGTTTTCTTTTCTTTCGAATTTATACTTTTAGCTCGGTTTATTATGACGGTTAAATTAGTAATATATAAGCAGTTAAAACGCCTGTTTCGACAAATCAAATATATTTCAGGGTGCGACCGGATATCCGGCTCCGACAAAATATCGACATCCGGCTCCGGTTTCTTAACTTGCCGGTTATTTTTAAACGTGAAAAAATTGAACTGTTATTTGTATTTATACCAACTACCATGGAACTGTTTGACTTACTTTTAGATAGTTTTAAACAGGTAATGTATATAAATGTTAAATGTTTGCGTGTGCCCGTGTATATACGTTCACTGTCTTTATTGGGTTACAATAACGCCGAAAATTTGATATGATGACCAGTGTTATTTCAGGGGTGTGTATATATATCTCAGCATATTCCGATGCCTAAGGCTAAGCCTAACTTCAGCGTAAAAATAGGTCTGTCAAACCCTAAGCCTAAGTAAAAATAAAGGCCTTAATTAGTAATGGCTACCCACCTACGGACAACTGGTTGCCCTGAAACGGAACATGGGTCAAACAAATGTTGTAACTGAACGAAGCGCTACAATGACATAGAATAGTGAAATAGAGTCGTTGTTAAAGTGTTAAAAATGCAGCGGTGTGAGGTGCTAAGCTTTGTCACGTAAACACTTTGGATGTCTTAAACAGGGAAAATTGCTAGCTACATGCTGATATTTGGAAGCAATCTAGTATTAGATTTGAATTCACTATCCGGATCCGGCCGGATATTCCGGGTCTTAAACACTGTACAATCTATATTTTTAGATTGCACAACAGAATTTTTAGAAGTTGTAGCTATTAAATTTGATTACGTAGCAAATGTTACAGGCGAAATTTGACGCGCACGAAATGATTACTCAGCGTGAAACGGTGAGTATGAAAGTATCTGAAGAACTCACAGAACGAGCTGCTCAATTTGGTATACTGCTGGACGATATTGCCTTGGTGAGCTTGATGAAATTTATATACGTAAAAATATACCTTTTGTTTAACATAATAAGATTACAATGCCAGTTTCGAACATGATCTAATTCCTTGGGCTCTGTGCTTTTCAGCTGTGACCAGGGATGGGCGGTCTCGGTCTTGGGATTTGATTGGTCTCGGTCTTGGTCACGTTTTTTTCAGTCTCGGTGGTTTACAAACCGAGATCAAAGCGGTGAAAAAGCGATAAGCAATCACAAAAATTTTCTTTAGATCGCAGCTTTGGCCCGGAATTATTAGCGCATTTCGATTACCAACTCAGACAGCGAACGATTGTGGAGCACCGTTACCTGCTTATACAGCAATTTGAGAAACAGAACGACCGCTCCGGTTACCAAAAATTATATTTTTGAAACGAAACCCAAAACACTTTGATTTCATTGTGACAAAGCACAAATAGTTGCATTTTCGCGTTTAAAACATTTAAGGAATTGTTTAAAAATTATGGGTGATCGGCATTTATAACGTACGCTATGTTAAAAAATTTTCCATTCTATTCAGTTTGCCCGGGAGCATAAACAATACTACAGCTCTGAATTAGGGATTGTACCAGGGGTGTTTTGAGACAGTGTGATTTGTCCGGAACCTATTCGACGGGTATGGCGACAGTAGTTAAGTGAAAAATAAAGTAAAAAATAAATGTTGGCGGTGATTTATTAGTTTAAATGTATGAAAGCGCTATTCAAAGCAGATAAAAATATTCAAAAGTTTTGTTAAAAAATTTTATTTTATTTTCGGTGACGGTTAGAAATTGACCGAGACCGAGATCAAGAGTCTCGGTCTAGGTAGCTTGGGTCTCCGGCCTACCTCTTACATTGCAGTAACACCAAGTGATAACGTATTCTGTACGTAGAGCGTTGGCTCTACGAGCTAGGCTTAAATGTTATAGTTAAGATTTTGCTCAAAATATGTTTTGGCATACATACGGCATGCAGTCTATTATTGTTTGAATGTTCATTGTGTACGAAATCAATTTGCCTCACCGAAATAAATATCTGTTTAAGACCCATATGTCGTTTGGACGAGAATTCACTGAAGCTGTTGAATTGAAACAAGTTGCACAGCAAGAAGCAGAACGTGCCAGATACCTAGTCGAAAAAGTAATTTCTTTGGAGTTTTTACTTTGTTAACTTAGAAATGTTTGTGTTTAATTCTTGAAAACTTGGTTACATAAATTACCAACTCAGTAGTTTAATAAGATACATGGCATAGTTTAGTTTGGCATACAATACTCTGTGGTTTGTATTGCGTATTTTATTTTATGTATTTCTATATTTGTAAACGAATGTTGTTATATAGTGCTAGTAGGAAACTCTAGCGTTTAAATAATTATGCAGCACAATTGTTTCTGAACTTTTTTCACTTAAAAATCATTGCGATTTGGTTTACCGACTCATATATACTTTGGATACCTGTATAACAAAAAAGTCAAAATTGTTCGTAAGAATGTTGTATGCAACTACTTTTTGAAACGTCGATTTGTTTACAACAGGCTGAGCATCAAAAACGTGCCGCTATTACAACTGCAGAAGGTGACGCCATCGCTGCTGATATGCTATCTAAAGCATTCCAAAGCGCCGGCGAAGGTTTAGTGGAATTGCGTAAAATGGAAGCCGCAGAAGAAATTGCAGCACAAATGGCTCGCACTCGAAATGTAGTGTATCTGCCGGCGAATCAAAGCACACTTTTGAGTTTACCACAGTGAATGTTGAGTAGAAACAGTTAGATTGATGATTTATTATAATGGTTAACGGCAGCATTTTTAAGCTTTTAGATTTTACTGGTATTGGTTGCGTGGTCCTTATTGGTTACATACAATAGTATATTCAAAGCACAGCAAGGGGGAACCGGTGATGAACAAGAACACTAATCAGTCTCCGTGTTCACAATGATCAGTCAGAAGAAGGGTTGAATCCGTTATATCCCGAAGCGGGATTTTTCCTAAAAATTTGCAGGTATTTAAATTTTTGCATATTCCGAAAGATGGTGATAATTATGCATAATAGTAGTATCAAATGATATGGTTACTTCGCAAAACTTCGGCGAGAAATTGTAATACTTCCACACCTTAATGCAGTTGTAGCAGGATTTTCCACCGCCGTTAACTACTTTTATCTATATATCATATTTTTTGTTGCATATTATAAAAACATGCATTTTGCTTGAAGAGTTCAAGAACCATTATGGTACAGGTTATAATATTTAGGCTCACTCAATAAAATACGTTTAAAATATGCTAAAATGCTAAATATAACAGCCAATGTATAGAACAAAGCCGTATCAGTTGTATAAGCATATTCCTAAGCGTAATGGAAACGATAAGCCCATTTTTAATGAAAAAATCGCCAATAGAATATATATAATATATATATATATATATATATATATATATATATATCTATCTATATATATATATATATATATGTGTGTGTATATATATAGAAAACTAAAAGCTAGACATGTTGGGCCTTGGGCGGAGCATCTCTAGTAAGGAGTCGTCGGAAAACCAGAAAAATTTATATCCCAATTTTTTATTATTTGCCACTCGGAAATTCGTTGTTTGCAATTAAAATTTCAGTATTTGGCGATGAGTTTTGAGGCAGCGATTTCTATGCGCACTTGGCATAAACTTGGTTATGTTTTATATTTGTTAATCTTTTAATCAGTAAATGTTTTACATTTAGGATACTGAGCGCTTAGTGTAAATATTTTACATTGAACAAAGATTTTACTTTTACATCGTCCAGTCAAATAAATACAAACAGGAAGAAATCACTCTCGCCTTCTATGTTTGGGTCAATGTACAGAGCAGTGTCGTAAAAGTAGTATAAGCAGTAAGCATATTTCAAAGCCTTAGCGTACGAATGAGCTTATACATAAGCCTGTCAACTATATCTAAAGCTTAAACTTGCTGGCCAATGTATAGCACAAGGGGCTTCCAGTTTTCCACGGTGGAAAACTTATAACCAGGAGTGCAGCGCAGCCACTCCTGTATGACGGCTATTTTTTCCGCTGATTTGGTAGGAAAATTAAAAAATTTAATGCCTAGATTTTACCCTGGGTTGGATGGGAAATCTGAAGCATAGATGTTGGTTGGAAAACGGGAAAATTCTAATGCCTAGATTTTCCCCTGGGTTGGTAGGGAAAATCTGAAGCATCGGTTTTGGCCGGAAAACGTGAAAAGTGTAAAATTGTAAAGCCTAGATTTTCCCCTGGGTTGGTAGGGAAAATCTGAAGCATAGGTTTTGGTTGGAAAATGGGAAAAGTGTAAAATTCTAATGCCTAGATTTTTCCCCTGGGTTGGTGGGGAAAATTTGAAGCATAGGTTTTGGTTGGAAAACAGAAAAAGTGAAATTGAAATGCCTAGACATTTTTTTGGTTAGTAAGAGAAATCTAAAGCGATGGTTGGAAAACGGGAAAAGTGAAAAATTCAAGCGTAGGGCATAGGATTTGGTTGGAAAACGGGAAAAGTGGAAAATTTTAATGCCTAGATTTTTACCCTGGGTTGGTAGGGAAATCTGAAGCATAGGTTTTGGTTGGAAAACGGGAAAAGTGGAAGATTCTAATGCCTAGATTTTCACTCTGGGTTGGTAGGGAAAATTTGAAGCATAGGTTTTGGTTGGAAAACAGGAAAAGTGGAAAATTGAAATGCTAGATATTTTCTTGGTTAGTAATGCGTCGTTTACTTTAACTCGTGTACGCGGTGTGGAGAAATGCACGAGGTATAGACGACGACTTTTACTATTTCAAAATCAGCAAGTAGCGCTGGTTAAATTTTATATATTTTTAAATTTAAAAATTCAAACCACACCTTCTGAAAAATTTAAAATTACTAGTCGTAAATGGCATGTTTCCCAGTTTTAGTAACCGTTGCCATTGAAATTTCGAAACCTATAGTGACCGTTATCAGCTTTTTAACCAAAAATAGTAGTTGATGTTGATTGCGCAAAATTAATTTTAGCACCCGTATGTTGTGTATTTTAATATCGTATTGGAAGACACCTACTTTATTTCCGCAGACAAAGACTGCGTTCTTTACTCAACCTACTTATGTAGGACACGTCAACCGCTCCCAAAACCAGATTGCAAGCACCTGTCCTTAGTTAAAATTTAGATTTGAGCAATCGTTGTTCGTAAAACAAGTCAGTCAAGAAGCTGTCTTTAGTGAATACTAAAGTTTAAGAAACTGTCGTTAGGTAAAAATTGGGTGCAAGCCACTGTCGCTAGCTGTAAATTTATTACACTATTTTTGAACCCAACGACAACTGCTGTAAGCCCAACAACATGTTGCTGTTTGCTGTTTATAAATGAAAAACTATGCATTCCAGTGCTTTTTTCATATTTTATTTTTTATATTTTTAGAATTTTTTAAAATATTAAAAAAAGTGCCAGCTGGTCAGTTTTTATGAGCCACACACAGTGTTTGTTGGAATCTTGCTAGAGGGGGCTGGAAACGTTGAGCAAGACCAAGTGGGCCATGCGCAAAAAATCTTATTGATTTCAACATACCGTATATTTCAACCTATACGTCCATCAAAAGAAACACTTTTCACCAAAAGGTGCTGGTCCGCACAACTGTAGTATGTTTCCTTTTTATAAGCCAAGAAAAAATTGTAGGTAGTAGCAGTTTTAAAAAGCTGTAGGTAGTCTGCAATCTGTTTTTTCCAGGATTCTGGTGGGTCTATAAAAGAGTATGTTACTTTTTTTACTTAGGCTTAGGCTTAGGCTTTGGAATGTGCTCATTCTTTTCTACGCTTATAGGCTTAGGCTTAGGTTTAGGAAATATATGCTTAAAAAATCTACTATATACTCCCCTAAATATTGGTAAAGACTCTTGCTGGAAAACCTGTGTTTATATTTTTTTGTATATATTAATATTTATTATGCGGCCAAAAACTTGGGCAACATATAAAAAGAACTTCACCAATATCAAAAACTTCACACATTGGTTTTTTTCCAGGAGTTGGCATCCTCGTGCCATGTACTAGATCAGGGAAGGATCGGTTTTCTGTGGGACTAGAATTAGAGTCTTTTAAACAGACTAAAATATTTTTGATTGGTTTTTATTAATAATATATAAAAGAACCGCCACTATAGGCTTAAACATTTCAATTTCCAGACAACACTCCACCCAAATTTTAAAGCTGTTCAACTACAGACATAGTGGCGCTGTGGATTCACGACCGGTCCAGACGTTTGGTGTCACACCTTGCCTGTGGTATGGGGAAACCTGTGACAAAAAGTTTATTAAAATGCGTTGTGTTTTAACAATGGGCGCAACAATGGACACTCAGGGCCCATACACAGGACCCACTCAGCGTATTTTACAAATATATAGCGTCCAAATGTCAAATGGCCCATGCATATAAAGATTTAGGGGCGGAACGTTTTTCTACGGGACAGAAATATAAGAAAAGCTTAAGCTTTTATTAATTTTTTTGCATGGCTTTAGGCTTTATAGGCTTTTATTAGGCTTAGGAATATATATCAACTTTTACGCTTTTAGTTTAGGCTAGGCTTTAGGAATAAAGCTTATAATACTGTCCCGCCCCTGTTCTTTAATACATTGGCCACCGGATCTTTGTTTTCTATAAAATTGGTCCAATATTTATTTACCGGTGCTACAAAATCGCCGCTGTTTTAAAAAACTGTATATAGTGGGATGGGACAACTGTGACAAAAAGTTTATTAAAATGCGTTGTGTTTTAACAATGGGCGCAACAATGGACACTCAGGGCCCATGCACAGGACCCACTCAGCGTATTTTACAAACATATTGCGTCCAAATGTAAAATGGCCCATGTATAAAAGATTTAGGGGCGGAACGTTTTTCTACGGGACAGAAATATAAGAAAAGCTTAAGCTTTTATTAATTTTTTTTGCATGGCTTAGGCTTTATAGGCTTTTATTAGGCTTAGGAATATATATCAACTTTTACGCTTTAAGGCTTGGCTTTAGGAATAAAGCTTATAATACTGTCCCGCCCCTGTTCTTTAATACATTGGCCACCGGATCTTTGTTTTCTATATAAATTGGTCCAATATTTATAGGACAATGTTTACCGGTGCTACAAAATCGCCGCTGTTTTAAAAAACTGCATATAGTGGGATGGAACAACTGTGACAAAAAGTTTATTAAAATGCGTTGTGTTTTAACAATGGGCGCAACAATGGACACTCAGGGCCCATGCACAGGACCCACTCAGCGTATTTTACAAATATATTGCGTCCAAATGTAAAATGGCCCATGTATAAAAGATTAATAGGGGCGGAACGTTTTTCTACGGGACAGAAATATAAGAAAAGCTTAAGCTTTTATTAATTTTTTTGCATGGCTTAGGTTTTATAGGCTTTTATTAGGCTTAGGAATATATATCAACTTTTACGCTTTAGTTTAGGCTAGGCGTTAGGAATAAAGCTTATAATACTGTCCCGCCCCTGTTCTTTAATACATTGGCCACCGGATCTTTGTTTTCTATATAAATTGGTCCAATATTTATAGGACAATGTTTACCGGTGCTACAAAATCGCCGCTGTTTTAAAAAACTGTATATAGTGGGATGGGACAACTGTGACAAAAAGTTTATTAAAATGCGTTGTGTTTTAACAATGGACGCAACAATGGACACTCAGGGCCCATGCACAGGACCCACTCAGCGTATTTTACAAATATATTGCGTCCAAATGTAAAATGGCCCATGTATAAAAGATTTAGGGGCGGAACGTTTTTCTACGGGACAGAAATATAAGAAAAGCTTAAGCTTTTATTATTTTTTTTGCATGGCTTAGGCTTTATAGGCTTTTATTAGGCTTAGGAATATATATCAACTTTTACGCTTTTAGTTTAGGCTAGGCTTTAGGAATAAAGCTTATAATACTGTCCCGCCCCTGTTCTTTAATACATTGGCCACCGGATCTTTGTTTTCTATATAAATTGGTCCAACATTTATCGGACAATGTTTACCATAGGACAATGTTTACCGGTGCTACCTAAAATCGCCGCTGTTTTAAAAAAACTGTACCTATATATACCACGTTGCCTTTGTTTTAAAATTCAGCGGATTATTAAAATTGGCAACAAACTGCATGCAAGAAAATATTATATATAAAGTTTAAATACCTATATATACTCTTTTCCCAACCAAAATGGTACGGCCTATAAAAAGTATATGGACCACACCCGCGAATATCTCAACCGATAGAATCCAATGAGGTATTTTACGTTTTCGTAAAAATATTAAAACACAGTTAAAAACAAATTGACCCATGTATAGAACAGGGCCGGAACAATAGAACCCGTATATTCAAAGGAGAAGCCTATAAGCCTACTCCTAAAATCTAGCGTAGAAAAGCGAGCCTATTCCTAAGCCTAAGCCTTTAAGCCTAAAAGCCTCAGCAAAAATACATGGGCCAAAAAATCTATACATGGGCTAAAAGAACAAAATATTAAAAGAACAATAAACCTTTATGAAATAAAAACTAAAAACAGCAAAGGTAGGTACACCTAAACCTTTAAACCTTAAAGGTATATATAGGTTTTTCAGCGTCGACATGTTTTGAATATTCTAGGTTTTTTAAGCGAAAGTATTAAAGTTGAAATATTTTCCATTAAAACCAAAAACTGGACTGAAGGTGTCCAAAATTGCAGGCGAATTTGAAAATCCCAAAACGTTCTGGGTCCAAAACTCTGATTCTCAAAACAAAATCTGAGCTAAATGCTATATAATGTCTGAAATAAAAGACATTTTATCTCTTGAAAATTTAAGAATAGAGGAGTCTTGAAATTTTAACACAATTTCCTTTGTGTGTATATAAGTGCCAAAATATATATTCGACAATAAAACTCATTGTGAAATAAAAATTAACACCATTCGAATGATATATAATTTTAAGGGCCCACAAAGATATGTGCGGAACGTTTTTCTCTGATACTAGAAAAGATTAAAGCTTTAGACTATTGTTCGGTTCCTAGGCAAGACTTTTTAATAGGAATACGCTCATTCTATCTCAACCGATAAATTAAATGAGGTATTTACGTTTTCGTAAAAAATATTAAAACACAGTTAAAAACAAATTGACCCATGTATAGAACCGGGCCGGAACAATAGAACACGCATATTCAAAGAAGAAACCTAAGCTTACTCCTAAAACCTAGCGTAGAAACGTGAGCCTTTTCCTATTAAGCCTAAGCCTTTAAGCCTAAAAGCCTCAGCAAAAATACATGGGCCAAAAAATCTATACATGGGCTATAAAAGAACAAAATATTAAAAAGAATAAAACGTAAAATAAAAAACTAAAGAGCAAAGGTAGGTACACCTAAACTTTGACTATTCTAGGCTTTTAAGCGAAATATATTAAAGTTGAAATATTTTCTATTAAAAACCAAATACTGGACTGAAGGTGACAAAAATTGCAGGCGAATTTGAAAATCCCAAAACGTTCTGGGTCCGCAACTCTGATTCTCAAAACAAAAATTTATATACCTAGGTATTGGTACCTACCTATGCGAAGAAAAAAAACGAGAAACAAAAAACACACTTTTTATTTACAGCTTTTTTTCGACCCTTCTGCTTCTATATCTTTAGGTTTCTTTCGTTTACGGGTCGCAACATTTGAGCATGTGCCTAAAAACATCAATTTCTTTAAAAACATAAAACATTAATATTTAAAACTTGTCAGACAAATATATACAAACCGACTCCTGTAAACTTTCATTGTAGGGTCTTGTTTAATGACTTTAAATACCTAACCTTTAATACCTTTGCCGCCCGTGTACCTAAAAAATATTTATAAAGAAGCGAAACGCTTTTCTGAGGGACTAGAATAGAAACTATTAAGCTGTGTAGCTTAACGAACTTCTAACAAGTTGTAGGCTACATTTTGCTTGGCTTTTATATACGCTTAGACATAGGTTTGGCTTTACGCTTAAGGCTTTGCACAAACAGCCAAGAGACTTTTATTGTGTGGGGTCGTTGTCCCTCTTGGATTTTATAACTTTTTATTCTTTAAAATCTCATCCACTGTAAAAATCAGCCAGAAAATGTGAAATCGTTCCAACGGTATTTAAATATTCCAAATCAAAACAATGATTTTGTTCTGCATAGGGGCCAATGAATAGAACATGGCTGTAACAATATAAAAAACCATTATTTCCTGAGCCGCTTTAATGAACTTCCTAGAAGCCTGCACCTAAAAAGCCTATCCTCCTTTAGCCAAAGTGTAAAGTTCTATTGCAGTCCCGCAGAAAAATGTTTCGCCCCTGATATCATTTATGGGCGATTTTGTAGTTGTATACACAACGAATAGGCACGTGACTGAATTTTTAAGTTTGCTTTTTTATGGTGGTTTTTAGTATATTTGTTGATAAAAAACTTTAAAAGTTTAGTTTTTGCGACTTTCTGAAAATAATCATATTTTTAAAAAAAGAAACCTGCGTATTTAAACACACAATGTTACATTTATATGTGGGAAGTGAAAATGACTCAAAATAAAGGTAAAATGTTTGAAAATACCGAAACCGGCAAACCGGAGCCTAAAAGAAAACAAAAAAATATATATTTGCCGAAACAGGGCTCAAACAATTTTTAGAAATTTTAAAGTTAGAAATATGATCCCAATCGTCATTTATTCAGGAGAAACATATGCACCTGTTTTTTGTTACGCGCGCCCCTGCTTTTTTTTGATGCTGAAAATGAACAAAAACAGATATATACAAATAATCATGCCACAATGTAGGTATAACTAATTTTATATAAATTCCTCCATCAT